>JAUMHH010029381.1:0-10397 GCA_032359455.1 Chlamys rubida
CGCAAGCACGCATACACTACACACATGGAGGCACGTCCTTAAATGACCTTAGCTGTTAATAGGACGTTAAACAATATTAAACCAATACATGAAGATGTGCATCAAAATATAACTACCCATGTTCATGACTATATTTCAGAAAAAGTTTGGCTAAATATATTTGTCCATTTTAAGATTACATTTAAGAAAGGGCTGACCCCTTCGATGTAACTGAGAGTAAACCAATGACAGCAGGATACCATACTGATTAACCATACTCGTTTAAACCAGTGTTTCTATCGCTATGTTATAAGAAAACATATCAATATTATTTGTAGAGAAATTGTTTGCATAGATTATTAACATTCGCAATCAATGTTTTGAAAAACACACTAACATAAAAAGGTTATTTCACGTGCCAAATCTGAACAGGGACTCGAAATATAGACAGCATCGAGATATTTCATTTGCATCCCCATATCCACTTCACTTTAGAGTGAAAGAAAATAGCAGTCCCTAGTGATGGTGCACTGTATTTGATACTGGATAGACGTAAGGATTGCCTTGCTGAGCCATAAATGATGAATCCATGTTAGTTCAGACAGTATACACGTTATAAAAGGACGACAGCAGCAAACACGTTTCGACTCTAATGTCAATGTTCAACTTCGACTCTAATGTCAATGTTCAACTTCGACTCTAATGTCAATGTTCAACTTCGACGTCTACGTAATATATGTAGCAGGGCTGAACAACAATCTAACGGCTAAAAGAAAAGCTCTCGCTTCACTTAATGTCTGAAGTCAGGAGGTGTGGGTTTCCGGTCCAAAAACATGCCTAAAACTGCTTCACATAATTATATATCACCATTTACTGTGTCATCACACGGTTGTTTTCCAGATACTCGCTATTTCATTTCTTCGCATATTTAGACTTCCACCAGAACGTAAAGTAAGGTTTGTGTCAATAACGACTTCCATTAGACTCAAACGTAAGACTCAGTAGCCGAGACAGAGTGTATTACAAGTGATAAATGCATATTTATAAAACGTACCACTCTTCTAACTGGTTGTTTTGAAGGGCAAGAACCTTTTGATAATAATATTGATTTTTCACTAAAAATATTTTTATTGAAGAGAAGTATGAACCCAAGTTGCTAATATCGGTAAAAAAAAACCTCTTTTTGCAAAATACAACAACTACATTTCGATTAGAATACTCATACACAGCCGTTTTTTGTGGGTTTCTATTTACAAAGCAATTACTTTAAGAAAGATTTGTGTAAAATTTTCAATTACAAGGAACATTAAATCTGTGTGTAATGGTTCAAAAGAGTTAATTGTATCACCATGAATAACCAACTACTACAAGATGTTTTTAAAAGAGCAAAAATATCACATTTGTTCTCTCCAAAATGTCAACCATTTTTCTTTGACAAGAAAAAAATAATATTTCTGTTCGGGCGCAAACAGAAATGGATTACCACGTGTATGTAAATCTCCTCTAAACCAGAGACAACGGCCAATTGATCCATCATTAAACAAGAGTACCGCGGGTCGAACAAAATACGCCCGTCGAATGCCATATAGTGTTATATACTTTCTTACATTGAAATAAGATCTCAGGACAAAAAAAATCAAATACTGAAATGAACAAAGGGCAATAACTTTTGCAAAAATCGTCGAATCAAAATTCGTTTAAGGGAGACACAACTTCATATCATGTTAATAATGATGTATACCAAGTGTCAAAGAGATCGGTCGAAAAATGTAGGAGGAGATTGCCGGACAAACAAAAGTTTACGCCGGACGGACGACCCCATACTATAATACTCCCCTCAAATTTGACGGTCGTATAAAAATAGACACCAGTCTATATCTATCGATTGAGGCTCGATCGATCAGTTTCATATAAACGTCGCGTCTTCTATTTGTCATGACATATTCCAATGGTGAAGAGAAAACCGTGTCAAAGCGAAACCCTTCAAGATTTCGAAGATGATTCAAAGTGTATAGAGAAAATGTGTCGCTACACAAGAAGCTGAACTAAGTTAACATCATATAAGCCTTCTCTGCTTTCTCACTGGCCTGTATCGTAATAACACTTGGTAAGGTTAATTTTCTTATCATAGGGCATCATGCACTTCTGTCCCACCCTCCGTATAAATATAATGTTTCAAGCCAAAATTGGTGAAAATCTCTCATCCCTACTTAAGGAGCGTTCTTTTACAGATTTACCTCTATTTTCCCATTTTGAACCTCCTGGCTAGGGCCAAATGGTCTGATCGTCATCATATACCTCTAGTTTCCACGACCCATTGGTGTTTCAGAACAAAATTTAGTTAGAACTCCTTTGATGGTACTGAAGGATTAGTGTTTTAAAGACTAATTCTCTCATCCCACCCAGCGAGGCACATCCCTTACAACATCGAGTCGCATTTGGTTCAAATTCCTACATCCGCACTTAAATAGTCGTTTACAGATTAAATTAATTTCCCCTATCAGGCTCCTCCCTTCTACCTCCGGGGGGTGGGGGCACACCGTTCTTTGATACAATATGAAATACCCTAGGCCCAGTAATGTTTGATTAGACTTTACTCTGAAGGAGGTTTGATCATATCAGAAAAGCATTATATCACAAGAGGTCTAATGAGCCTGCATCAATCACCTGGTATTGGTATTAATCTCACACTTATAACCTTAAAAGTGTGTCAAAGTCAATTATTTAAATGATCTAACTGAAGATTCTACCTCAATATCATGACCTATGACTATTGGTCATTCAAAACAACCTGTTCAAAGATATTATCACAATGGATCATGACCTTTGTGACATTGAAAGTCAAACAAGGCCATTCAGTTAAACAAACTTGGTTCCCTTCATTATAGCATGCTACTGGTCACTAATTGTCATCCTGGGCCTTTTAGTTATGAAGGAGAATTTATTTTAAAGATTTTTCTTACATTTGACCCTACTGACCTTCAAAGTGGATCAAGGTCAATCGTTCAAACAAACCTGGTAGCTTTTCATCCCAGCATACTACTGGTTAGATATCAACACCCTGAGCCTTTCGGTCATAAAGAAGTTGTTACCATTTTCAACATATTCGACCTTGACTTGTTGAACTTGAAGATGGGTCAAGGACATTCAGAAGAACTTGTTTCTTAGGCAAAATAGCATGGTTGTACCAATCATGATATCAAACTCCTATATGGTTTCATCATCCACCAGAATTATTTTTAGGTCAAGTGCAGGTTAAAAACCGAAAAAAACAATTATATATCTTTTTCTGATCTAAGTTAATAAACTGCATCAATGTTAATCAATGTTTGACCCCTCGGGAACCTCTTTGCCAAATATCAACATCCTCGTACAAATAATGAGTTTCACTTGCTCCAAAACTTTAACCTAGCAATATATATTGTACATCAATGCTAACAGGCTGGGTAACTACATACTAAGCCTCTTTTTTTGCAATGGCCATCTTAAAACTTATCAAAAGACACACAAAAGTCACGTAAAGAAAACATAAAAGGATAAATTTTGGCAGTTTTTATATAAATCTGTTTGTTTTTTATACAAAATACATGTATGTAGAATGTGGAGAATTGTATTAATGTCACTTTTGCAAATATAGAAACATCAACCGATATTCGTGACCATGAGATACACAAAATTGTACACACGTTGTATACCATTGGCCAACATCATTAGCACCCTATAGACTTCTACATGATCAGACCAATATAGGAACATTGTATATTATATGTTTTTCACATGTTCCAATATTTAACAATGGTATAAAGATGTTGACCTTGATAAGATTTGTTTATGATTATCACATAGAACATGTTCATGAAGCAATTGACTACAATTTATAATTTGAATTAACCCTTTCACCACTGGAGACCAAAATGGACTCATCCAGATCAATGCCTGGAAGAGTCTACTAAAGTTACATAGGGGTGAAAGGGTTAAGGGTGAAGCCTGGTAACAGGTCCTTTAGTTGATGTATTCAGTGTTCCACATATTCTAGCTAAAAGTTGAACTCAGTCATCCCTGAAATATCATAATGACCTATTCCAATCTTTGAATTGGAAGAGTTCAAATGTGTTCAGGGGTGAATGAGTTAACAATCTAACCAAGGAAATGTAGGGTGCTGATTATGTTAACATGGTATAATTATCTGTAAATTAATTATTACAATCATAATTATCATAAGTAATTTACCTTTGATGTAATCATAAATCACTATCTTGTATATAAAAAAGATATTTCATGAGTCAAATAAAAAATTTCTTTAAGTTCAAAATATTGGGAAAATGTCTATATTCTATAAAATACTTATCGTACATAATTTATCATCCTCATATTCACAAGTTGAAGTAAAAACTACATGTACTGTACATGTAGTGAACATATATTGTATATTTGTACAAGTCACTCATGGTTACTCATTGTAATATAAGAGATCACGCAACTGTGCATTGTACAAGATCAGTAGAGTTACTTCCCTTGGAAGGTCAGACAGCATTAACAAGGGAAATAACTTCACTAGTTAGGCTTTTTTCCACATACAATCTGAAAGTACATTATATCTTAGTTTAGTTCAAAATGATACAGCCGTGTATAATTTAGGCAACATCAATAGATTGATCTTCATGTAGTCGTATAATTAATGCAGGTTTGACAGTTCAGTAACTTCAGTTCATAAAATATGTTTCAGAAACAATCATTAGTATGTATGTAGCATGCAAGTACCTGGCATTGACATGCCAAACTTTATGATAATGGTGTCACGACATTTGAGTTGAATTCCACAAGTAGTACATTTATTTTATTTATTTGTAGTTATTTGTATGCATTTGAATAATTTCCATAACATGTACATTTTGTATGTTAATACTTATAATATATAAACACAATGACATATTGTACAGACACACTTTCAGTGATCATGTTATTATTTTACTTTAGAACATGAATACCAATGCAATGACAGACCCATTTCACAAGATGAGAACAAAAGTTAGAAAGCATGTAAACTTATTTCAATCATGATGTTGCAGAGATATGTATTAAATCAATTATATAATTTTATGTTTCTGGTTGCTGGACAAGTGAGCAAAATGGAACCTTAAATGAAATAACTAAATTAAAATATGTTTTTATGATTACTTAACCCATTTACCACTGTAGACCATAATGGACTCATCCACATCAATGCATGGTAGAGTCTACTAAAGTTACATAGGGGTGAAAGGGTTAAGATCCTGCTTCAGGATTTTCAGCAATTTTTCATGATCACTATACTCAAAAGATGAACCTGGTAAATTGTTTTGTCAAGATATTTTTTCCAGTTTCATATATGAATGTACACTAGAACAATCCATAATAATTTTGTAAAACTAGCATTTAGCGTCTTTGTAAAACTGAGGAGCCTCTATAGCTATCCGATACATAGCTGTCGTATTCAAGTAATTTTCAGCAGTCAAACTACTTATGTTTCTGTCCATACAATATATATACAGTTGTACAGTATTGTAATATACAGTACATCCAAGTACAACCTACATGTATTTGCCAAGCTGCGCACCTTTGAGATTCAAAAATCGTAATCAACACTTTTTCGAATGCTGTTTAAATGTCTGGAAAAGCAATTTCTGTTATTCTGATTTACCATAATGAAAATGGACGTCTTCCCCAGATAATGGCAATCTAACAAACAAAAAAGAATTCTTCTGAACTTTTAAAAATTGTAATTTAACTTGGAAACTGTACAGGCATAATTCAGAGCTCAAAATCATACTAATAGTGCCTAAATCGTAGGAGTAGGCATGCAGCTCTGCATGAGTAAGGTTGACTTTATTGATATATATATATGACTACACAACTTCAGGGAAAATCATGGAATTTGAGAGCAGTGGGCCAATTTCAGCAATTTTTAGTCAATATTAGAATAAAGATGCAGGGGTCGACACTAACACTAGTCCGCTAGTCCTGGACTAGTAGATTTCAGCAAGGACTAGTGAATCACCTAACATAACTGGTCCTTTCGACTTGTGAAAAATATGATTATAAAATAAGAATATTACTTTCTAAAATTTAGAAAACTGCTTGAAATAAAATAAATTGCATGATAATTGTCAAAATTTTCCTAAAACTTCCCCATATTTTTACGGCAGTAGATATTTTAAGTCCTCCACAATTGATTACTTTTGATGTTTTGTGCTGTAGATCGCGATGTTTCCTTATCAGAAATCTTGGACTAGTTACATTGATGAAGGACTAGTAATATAATCTTTTCAACTAGTCCTGTGGACTAGTTGAAAAGACGTTTGTGTCTAGATCTATCCCTGAAGATGGGCCATTCTATGTAAAACTAAAAGAAAATTGAAACATGGAGGGATGCATTTCAGTTTTGAGGACCCAATAGCCTCATTGCCCCCTCAAAGATTATTCCCGCAACCTGGCTGAGGCAAGTCTTTTAAGAGGAGACTCCGAGATTGCCTCAGATATATACCGTACAATGTAGGTCAATGTTATTTATAGCCACTATAAATTTTGGTTTAAGAAACAAGAAAAAATCCAAATGAACAATCGAAGCCATCTTGACTTACTACCTTGATATATATATATATATCGAGTCCTATATATTGAAATAGACTATCGATGATACAAATTTCCATGTCCCTCCTTTAAGGAATTCTGCAACTATTATGATACACCAGTGAGTTAGGCAGTGACAGGCACAGTATATGTATATATAAATGTACACTCTTGATCAGCACCAGGGATAATTAATATACATACATGTGTATGTAGCTTATTTAGTGCTATTACAGTCATTTTTTAAATTAATTTTACAAAACATATCATTCCTATCAATCTGAATAGAAATGTGACCATATATTGATATACGCTTGCTTGTTAATTTCACTTCAATAATTATAATAAGCTCTTGTCAAAAATTGTACACTGTTCCTTTTATTTTTATTTTGAGAAAATTTTGAAAGCACTGATACAGGGAGAAATAATTCCATAAGACAAGTTAAATTTCACAAAAGTGCTCTAAATAAGAAATGAAATAAATGAACGACACTTTTGACAACCATTTCGGCATACCAGCATTATACATATACCTACTGGAATTTTCAAAACATATCTGTGATAAAAATGTACTTTTTTAAGCTATAATACCATATGTTATCACAAATTTCTGTGCTGGGGACCAGTAAAAAGTTTGGCAATGTTTGGCATTCATTGCAACAGTAATTAAATAATATGATAAAAATGTACCTGTCCATTGTACACTTACATTTACGTACCTATATATACGTATACAGACATTTTTTATATTTATTGTTTCAAAGAAAATTCATTTACACTCATGTCAGCAGAACTCAAATCAGTTGCACCCTTACAAAAGTTTCACATTATGCTATTATGCATTTCAAAAAACTTAATAAAATTAAATAACTTCACACTTTTTTCACTTTGCCCAACCATGATGTCATTTTGTGAAATGGATCTATCGAGGAAGCCACCATGCAGTTCATGTCACCTTGTAACTTAATCTTTATGCATACGGTATGTCATCTCTGAAATGATGAAGTTTCATTAAAATATGTTAAATTACATCATGATCATTTAAACTTGAACCAACGATTCACTTGTCATGATCTTGGCTAAAGACAAAAATATGTAAATGATTGAAATAAAAATATATATATTCTCAAGTTAGCTCTTTATAATGCACCAATGGAGTTGTCATCTGTGATATATAATTAAAGGTTTCTTCATTTTTTATGCCAAAGGCCTAAATTCAGCGTTGAGAGCGTGCGAAGCTGCATGATCCGTTCAAGGCCTACTGTTGTGATTCTTGTGCACCCATATAAGTCTATAGATTCAAGATTTTTTAGATGATCAGCCACCAAGCCTAAACTTCTGTCTGTGATCCTTACACACTGGCCAATATTCAAAGTCGTTAAATCATGAAGAGAATTCACAAGACGGTCCACACCATCGTCACTTATGTTACAGGCACTAAGACACAATCTACGCAGGCTGTAAAATCCTTGAGCAAGAAACACCAAGCCTTGATCACCGATCTTGTCACAGAAACTGACGTCTAATGCTACAATTCTTGCTGCACCTTCCGACAGATACCCCAGACCAGTGTCACTCACATTATCACAGCTTCGCAGGTTGAGTTCCTTCAAACTAGGCATTTTGGCAAGAAATTTCAACCCAGAATCTGTGACACTTGCACAGAAACTGAGGTTAATAGTCTTGAGATTCAACAGGCCAGAACTGACATGCCTTAAGGCTTGGTCAGTGAGTTTTTGACAGTCTTGTAATCCCAGATGTTCGAGTTCTAGTGTCCCAGATGCTGCATGGGGACTCAATCCTGCAAGATGCCCTATTCCAACATCGGAAACATGTCGACAGCTCCTCAGGTTTAAGGATTTCAGCTTCCTCAGACCCCATGCTATCAGAAGGAGACCAGTGTTTGTGATGTTACAACAACCACCTAGCTCTAACAGTTCCAAGTTTTTCAAACTCTGGGCGATTCGCCCCAGGCTACTGTCGGTCACTTGTTTACATAGACTTAGATTTAGCTCTGTAACGCCGGGCAAATCTTGTGAAAACGCGTGCCCAAGACCAATATCTGTTAACGTAAAACACCCACTTAGATTCAAGGTTTCAATGTTTGGAATCCCACAAATCACATCACGTAATAAACTACGTCGCAAACTTAAAATCTGTACTCGTTTTATACCACGTTTCACTAGGCTTGGAAACAAAGAGGGATTCGCTCGACGAAGGTGCAGTTTAGCATCGATTCCTCGCCAAACCCTGCGACTGTAGGCTGCATCTCGCCATGCGGTGCAAACCTGTGCTACTCTTCCCTTGTCCTTCACATCAAGATAGCTGAAAATAATTGTCAATACTTCTGGAAACAGACAGGAGATGTGAGCAGTGGGCAGTTCGCCCCAGCCCCTGGCCTCCATTTTGCATGGTTGCTGTGTGTCACGTGATATGAAAATACAGTACTGGACTGAAGAAAATACTCATCATCGATTGGTCGATATTAGTCTTTAACCGGGAGATGTGAAATTTAGCCTAGCGTGTGAGAAAGAAAATACCGCAGTGATCAACACCATTCAGATGTGGCTCTCAGTGAAATTGGTATATATTTAAAAAAAAAAAAAAAAAAACATAACGTTACTTTTTCTGATCTGACCTCTTTTATGGTGTTATTTAAATGAATGAAAGTAATTCATATTTTGGAAACAGTTTTTGTGACAATGTACCTACTTTGTTTTTAAACATGGAAAAAATATTGTTCAAATCAATGGTTCATGGTTCATGATACAGACCTCACCAGTAAAGAGGACCCAACTGAATTAGTATGGGCTAAAGTACAAATTTTCGGAATGAAAGCTTCCTTTTATAATCCCAAAACATCAGATGAGAATAGTCTAAAGGGTCTAGAAACATCACTCAGGAAGATAACATCTATAAACAATGCCCAAATATTACTAGGTGGGGACTTTAACTATTTCAAAATGTATCCAGGCTGGGACTGGAAAAACACAATCCTAAAACCCAAAACAAATCATCCCAAATTACATTTTGATTTTGGTAACTTATTTGACGATATGGGTCTTACACAGGTCGTAGAACAAGCTACAAGGAAAGATAACACCCTCGACCTGGTAATTACAAACATACCAAACCAGGTTATTAGATCTGAGGTCATTCCTGGTATATCAGACCACGACTGTGTCTTTGTTGAGCTTAATTTAAGTCTACAAAAGGCTAAAACCATCCCACGAAACATTCCTATCTACAAACATGCTAAGTGGGATACAATCAGAAATGGTCTGTCTACCCTCCACACCAGCATTGTTGAATCCACAAATAGGGACGTAAATCATACGTGGAAACTCTTCAAATCAACCCTCTGTGCTCTCATAAAGGACAACATACCTCATAAAACCATCAAACCCAAACCTAGTCTACCTTGGGTTACCCCTGCTATCAAACACCTTCTCAGGAAAAGAGATCGACTCTATAAAAAGGTTAAAAAGTCTGGTGATCTGAACATGAGGACTAAATACACGGCTCTAAGGCAAGACATTCAAAAGAAACTCCGAAGGTCCTACTGGCAATATGTTGAAGGCATTCTTACCCCACAAGAAAATGACAGTAATTTTAGTGCCTCCAAAAGATTCTGGTCATACATAAAGCATAAGAAGACCGACTATAACGGTATATCATCTCTAAAATCACATGGTAAACTTGTAACTGACCCTGTAGGTAAGGCTGAGACCCTTAACACTCAATTCCAGTCTGTTTTTAGCCCAGGTGGTAAATTATCCTCTGATGAATTCCTTAAAAAATGTAATATC
>JAUMHH010029392.1:0-10397 GCA_032359455.1 Chlamys rubida
TCATGACGTGTCAGTGTCAGTCGGGGTCAACGACGTCATTAACAATCGCGATCCGGGCTTCATTTACAAATGAGAAATTTGCGGACTGTATATCGTGGTTATGCTGTAGCAAATTATTTGATTGATCCATCAAATGTCGTGTTTCATCTCAAATGAATTAGAATTTAAGCATTACCTTTTTCAAATATATCATCGTTACTTAAGAAAGTATAGACCTTACATAACCGATACAGGAAAAGAGCTGAATTCTTTTAATTATATACTTTAGGTAGGAAAATACATTAAGAACATATTTTTCTTTAATTATAGGATGACAATACTGCTTATCTAACAATGTAGACCGAGTTAAAAGGAAAAGAAAAATGAGTCTACATAGAATTGTGTACTGATGGATGTATAGACTTTGCAGAATAATGAAGTTGCTAAAAAGGAAATGTTCTCTTGCATTTAAACAAATTGGAGTTAGTTGGAATCAGTACTCACATTGACTATGTTTTATAACATTTTAGTCGGCAGAAGAAATCGTCCGTCAAGCTTTAACCAGAATAAGATGGTAAGGTCCCAACCAGTCATGTCCGCTCAATTTGATGCCATGTCCAGTGGAGCTTCTCTTGGTTCCTTGCTAGCAGGTTCATCTGGCAGTATCGGTTTGCTGCAAATGCTTGGTCAAACCACAACACCAGCAAGCAGGAATAACATGAAATCGACCATACCACGGCACGAAAGTACTTCCGGTAAGTTGTTGTTACGACGTGAAAAAATTATGTTCTTTAGGTCTATTATCACTAAATAATATGAGATATAAAAGAAAAGAAAATTAGAAAATTTTATTAACCGGCGATATTAAAAGAGTCCATTATCGTAGTCAAACTGTTTAAATGAAGACTGCTACATGTACTCAATGAGGGCTTATATTTTATAATGTTTGTGTAATAATTATTATTTTTTGCTCAAACTGCCGAGAAAAATATACATTTATATTGGATTGTTCTTGGAAAGCTACCTTTGATTTGATCACGTTTGGCTGTATACACAATCATATAGACAGCATTGCTGATATCATTTATAAAGAGACATTTAAATTCTTGTCTCAAAATGGCTAAACTTGAAATGTTATGTTACCTTTATCACTGCTATCGTTATCGTTACCACATATGTATATATCCTTCATGTAAATGAGAGTTACCTCCCCTATATAATATGTGGGGATATTTTTTTTAACTTGCTTTCTTGCTTTTTTTTTGCTTAGTAAAAACTTAGTAAAATTACGAAAACTTCCCCGGAAATCTTATTAATCGATTCTTGTCTGTTAGATATAAAAGCATACGTTGTTTCTATGGCAACACTTTCTTTACGTCATGCAAATTAATTTCAAAACATGTTTATTGTGTCATATATTCTTAATATATATTCTTAACAAGCTTATCATTCATATTTGTATACACGATTAATTGCTATAAATATCAATTTTCATCCATTCAAACGTAAGTATTCAGTTCGTTATACTTATTTATAACTTAATATCACATATGCAAAACAGTCAACTCCATATTGACATTGTAGTAATGTTCGTCTGTATTTTTTACAGGTTACACCTTGGTTGATGTTAAGAATATCACACTACCTTTGTGCCTGGAGAACCCAAGTCAGGCGGACGAAACAAAGCGATACACTCTATTTCGGGATTTAGACTCAGGTAACTTGATTTACATTATCAATTAATAAGTAGTTAATATTTTCTAAAACCTGATACAAAGTAAACACTGTAGAAGAAAAAACACAGTACTAGCAGTTCTACAACTTTATGAAACTTTCAATATTGCCATTGAAAAATTCAAAATGTGATCGTCCAGAAGTTACCATTTGTCACAACAGCTGACAACCCATGTTATAAGAACTTATGCTTTGTTTTCATAGTTCTGATAATAATTAATACACAATGCAATTATTAGAAAAGTATTTTAAATGAGGATGAAGTTTTACATTTCATATTTGAAATTTTGAGAAACAGTCCAATGTTGTCATGCATTTTTAAGCATCAGAACATTGTTGCATTAGTGCATATTTTGTAAATCGCCAACAGAACATCGATACATACGCATGCAAGTTTCAGTCTGATTACAATGTACGGCATACCCTTAACGAGAAAGTTATACAGTATGTGAAATTATAACTTGTCATTATGATTCTAGTGTTCAAATAATATTCTATACTTGCAGGTACTGTTGTAAGCGTTGGGTTCACCCGCTCCCTGAATGGACCAACACGTATCACTTACCTGAAAATTGATGCCCAGACCGTGACTGAATTATTCCCTACACACTTGGTTGAGAATGGAGTGACACGAAATTGGATTCCCAACACATTTTACACTTACGTGCATGGAAGTCAAGGGTCAGGGGTCAAACTCGAGGTGACGTCACTTAACAACAACAGACTCATCGTTGACTTTGATTATACGGAAAATGCATCACAAAACATCGACGGATCTTTAGGTGAGTGATAAATAACTAGTGTTGTTTTTTAGGATGTGCTCATTTCGAGTACAGCTTTTGAATATCAAAAAGGTTTCTTTTCATTTGATACTTTGAAGTTCATAGTACTGAACTTTTCAGGAATGGATGATGTATGATCTTTTATTTAATTAACTGGAGTAGCAACAACCAAAGTCTTTAACATATGATCAACTACATTAAAGAATGCGTATGGTAATAAAGTCAACTGATTATAGGAAACATGCTGTTTTATCAAATGTCTGATCTATAAATACTATATTGATCTACAATAATAAATTAAGATAGATTAAATGGAACGTTTTTTATCATGAACCGTTGATCTTCCATTGATTTATTTTAATTCAGAAATGTTATGTTGCCATGCGTTCCGAATGTACTGTCGTGCAATTCACTGAAATATATAATTATAGCAATTAGAAAGGAATAATATTATGTTGATGCTGTTATTGTGACAAAATACAATAAGTATATCAACGCATTATCGGAGTGAGAAAAATGATTGATGTTTGTTATTCACTTTGTCAGTAATTTGTATATATAGTGTATAATGAGAATAACGATAACCCATTACGGAAAACATGTTCTCGATAATTTCTTGTAAAATCCAATGCTTCACAATAATAAATTAAATCCGAGCTTATTAATTAGCTGCATTATCGATCGATTTGAATGTCTTTTTTTAATACATTGTTTTATTATTTAAACTTAGACAAGTATTCGCTGTCAATGAATACATTACATACACAAATAAATAAGTTTGACGGCTTTATTGCAAGTGTAATTGCATTTCAAAGTCAACCTTTTTCATTGACATCTCATTTTAAATTTATTATTTTGCAGCTCTTCCAATAAGCGGTGAAATTAATAACAACCCGAATCTTCCAAATAACCAAATGAAGGAACTTTCTCTGTTGGCTAAGAAGATGGGAAGCTTACGTCAGATGAAAACACCAGTGGAATTGAGTAGTGTAATGAACTGTTGGATTGTTCGATCTACTCTCCCGTGGAATTTGCAGCTAACTGTTTGATAAGATTGCTCACACTGTGTTTAGTGCTTGTCATAATGGTTCTTTTTAGAGAATCCTTCAGCACAGTATTGTAATAAGCAACTTATACAAATGATTTGTGCTATTATCAACATCAGTTCAAATAAAGTACAGAAAGTTTGTCAAACAAAACAATCTTATTACGTTTTTACAAAACTAAATATCCCAGTCTGATGTTTTGAAAGACTAAGATTCTTCATCTTGTTAGACACTATTTTTACACATATATGTATATCTCATCTATTATTAAGATTCAAATTATCTTAAAAGCATAAAAAGAATATATCGCTTAACTTTAAATGACATAAAAGAAACAATCCTCCACGTGAGAGAAGTAATGATTGAAATAACAACGTGAACTAAACTGCGAAAATACTAAAGTTAATTCTAATCCACGTCCTACAGTTGTTTCAACATAATAGTAATGTGAAACGATTTTCAATGAAACATAAAAAATATTATGAGACCTGCAATATTAAACAGTGTGTATTTAGTGAAAGATATAGGAGCTGATTTGAGAGTACTAGGATAGATGGATGATTTTATTGTTGGTCTATTGACAAACGATGACGGAGTGAGAAGAAGTTAATTCCTTATCTTCGTCTTCTTGCAACAGGGAGGAAGTTAAATGTATTTGAAAATTGCTGTAGGATAGATTCATCACCCTGTCAGGCAAACAACAGTTTCAGGATAATTTGTACCAGAAAGCATTTTTTCGTGCATACCGTAAGTGCCAAATGATGAATTCATATAATTGTTTTATTGCATTTGTCTTCGTATAGAATTATGTCAAATTAATTGTAAGTGTTAGATTAGTAAATGATTATCATCTTATTACATATGATATGATTACAAATTTAAGAGCTGTATAATTCATCAGTCGCCTTCCGTTTTTTATCAGGTTTAGTACACAATGGGTGGCTTGCGCTTTTTCTATTGTAACTAGAGTAGCAAAAACTTACAACTATTTCCCCTTGTAACTATTGTACATGGATTTTATACAATGTTGATCAGTGCACAATGTAAACGACCTTGTTCGCCATGTTACATTTTATGTAAAGAAATGAATGTGTTGAACATATAATGTAAACATTGTCCTAAGCAACGTGCAGATGCTTCACATCGTAATAGTGTCTGGTCCCTCATTTACATATAAAGTAAAGTAAGGTCTTATTCATTCAAGAGCAAAACCCCATTGAACATTTATATATCTATATATATCTGTCATAGCTCCTTTGTGAAGTTTAATTCTCATAAAGTGACGTCGGCACCGAGTGATCTAGATGTTTATAGCTGCAGATGCAAGTGGGAGATTATATGTTGATGGGTAGCTGTTAGTTAAAAATAGCGGTGAGGATGATATATCAGCGTAAGTATTCCGTCATTGATTTCTCTGTGAGGTCAGTTTCATTGTGATTCTGACGTTCATATGTGCGTGTATATATACACGTGAACGTATATTGGATCGGTCTGTTCGGGCGCTAGGTAAGGCGAGTACAACATCGTCATTGTTGTTATCAGATTTATGTATTGGACGTGAAGTATGTCCTGAATGAGTTGTTAATATTTTTAATAAAAATATAAAATCCACTTTATGGTGTTTTATTATATTTATTTTCTGATAATAGTCTGGTAATAGTAACTCGGTGCCGATTTATCTCCGACTACTAACGTTGTTTAACTTATCCCTTACCATAAAGGTAATAAAATATAGCAACTGCTTTATTTACTGATGTAAATGTAATATAATTTGGCAATCGACTTGTCAAATACTATCTATGTAAAATAACGCGATGACTGATTTATCAGCTACTTTCAATGTTACAAAAATCGAACACTGACTTACCCCTAATTTCAAAAATAAAATAACTTATTCAACATTACCAGTGTGAAACAACTTGATGACCGACTTATCCAACACTACCAGTATAAAACAACTTGATGGCCGACTTATCCAACACTACCAGTGTAAAACAACTTGATGATCGTCTTATCCCATACTACCAATGTAAAATAACTTAATGAACGACTTATCCAATGCTACCAATGTAAAATAACTTAATGGACGACTTATCCAATACTATCAATGTAAAATAACTTGATGATCGACTTATCCAATACTACCAATGTAAAATAACATGATGAACGACTTATCAAATACTACCAATGTAAAATAACATGATGATCGACTTATCCAATGCTACCAATGTAAAATAACACGATGATCGACTTATCAAATGCTACCAATGTAAAATAACATGATGAACGACTTATCCAATGCCACCAATGTGATATAACTTAAAGAACGACTTATCCAATGCTACCCATGTAAAATAACTTAATGGACGACTTATACAATGCTACCAATGTAAAATAACTTGATGATCGACTTATCCAATGCTACCAATGTAAAATAACTTGATGATCGACTTATCCAATACTACCAGTGTAACATAACTTGATGAACGACTTATCAAATGCTACCAATGTAAAAATAACATGATGAACGACTTATCCAATGCTACCAATGTAAAATAACTTGATGATCGACTTATCCAATACTACCAATGTAAAATAACTTGATGATCGACTTATCCAATACTACCAGTGTAACATAACTTGATGAACGACTTATCCAATGCTACCAAATAGATATAACTTTTTTTTTTATTTATATTTTTAATTCAGTTTTTCAGAGCACATACACATGACAATATTTGGGAGACTAAAACATACTTCACAGTACACTCATCCTAAACATTCCATACACATTTGTAAGAATCCGCTACGCAAATTTATACAATTTGCAAAAAAAGTTCTTTTCATACCCCATTGAGAAAAAAACAAATCTGATTAATATCCAATAATTGTCGTGTAAAAGAACCCATTTACAAATAAAATCGATAAATTATTTTTAATAGTGGCACTTTATCACGTGCGCAATGATATTTCAGCCAGCAACATTGTGTATTGTGTTGCCAAGATACGTCAAATGTCTCGTGCGCTCAGCTGAGCGTGGAGAAGTCGTCGACCTGTTACATTGTAGTTAGGGTGTTGTGAGGCGGTAAACACGATATTTTGCCTTTTTCTGTCCACAATTAAAGACTCAGTGCGCAAACGACGGATTGGATAGGAGGCCGGCAGAACGAAAGTTATTTGAAAAAGATAGCTGAGTTGATTGTGTCATGGGCAGCATTGAATTGGTGGATTTAAATCAAGTGGAGCTGACCATGTGTGTTAAATGTCGGTGACTGTGTGTGATCGCACAGTTTGTGTATGTGTTGCGGGAACGATTTGGCTACTGATGTTCGGCTGAACAATGGATGCCAGTGTTTCACTTAAATTGTGCTTTTAGGCTGGTAGATCATCCTCGATTGTTACTTCTCACAGAACTTTCATTTGTGTGCCTGGACATAAACAAAATATGCCGCAAGTCGAAACCGGCGTCACTCATTGCCTGAATGGCAATTGCTCGAAGGCAGTGTGCTGTGTATGTATGTTTACATTTGGAGTTCCTGGATATACAAATGTATCGCCCATAACACGGGAGAATTGAAACTGTTTTACAGCTCTGTTTGAAAACCATATTTCCTCTGTAACGGGGGACGACATGGCCCCCTTCCTGCAGTGTTTGAAAAGAGACGTGGCGTCTGTATAAGTTTTGGAGGTTAAATCACTGAGTTTTTAAACGGGACATTACCACGTATTCTCCAATCTGCCCAAATGCAATTTGCCACACAATATATCATGCCCTATTGAATTCCCGTCCAATTCCTCTCCATGCCTCTTTCGGTTCCAGTCTGAAAATATCATAGCCCATCTACAGTAAACCATATTCCAGGCCTATATGACACATTTTGCAAAAGTCAAGAAATAATGAATACGCAGATTCATACAGTTTGCAATAAAATATCTTTTCATACCCGATGAAAATTTTAAACAAAACCAATGCTTAATTAAAACAAAATACCCCGTTAATAAAAATCGGAATACTTTTATTCTTCAATCCAATTCAATTTGAATTTATTTCCCAGTTTAGAGTCACATTCATTGATTATGAATATGATATCCTGGTAACTTAATGCAAAAATTTAATTTGGGAAGATCCGGATGCGAGTCCTGGTCCGGGTAGACCATGAGTCATATTGAACATGCACTGTAGGTGTCAAACTGTATACGTGTAATTGTTTTTCTTTACAAACTTTGGCAAAAATATATCAGATCCCCGACACTCCCTCCGGGTTCAGGCCAGGGTAAACCATGTATTTACATCATATTGAACGTGCACTCCCTCCCCCCGATCACCTCTCAAATATGCTGTCCTAACTTGAAAAAACTCAATGCCCAATTTTGTGTTGTTTTGGTTAGCAATCAGACGATATATTATTATTACAGGTATTTTTTCCTCATTTTAATGTTTTAGTTACATATTTTGCACAGGTAAAATGCGGTTAATCCAACGGAATCTACCGAAGATCAAAGGCCAGGAGATATCTTTGATCAATTGCCTTTGAAGTTGCCGACGTAGCAAAAGTAGTTCCGGGTAGCCTGGCTTATTTTGTTTTCAATTATTATCAATGTAAAATAACTTAATGACTGAGACTACGGGACGTTCCTGAAAAGTAGGGGTCTTCTGATTTTATTTTTCATTTTATTTATTTAATTTTGTTAATTCTTTAACGTACATACATGATTTTAGGTCGTTTTAGAAAAGTAAGAAGTGATAACGAAATCCCAAGCTACACTTGCAAGCATAAACAAAAACGTCGATATTTAAATTGCAAGAAAAAAACACATACTTTCGAATAAGATGTGATGGCGAAACTTGCCCATGGTCTTCACCAACGTGCACCTCTCGAAGAAACACCGTGTTGTATTTAAGTCTGTCAGTATGCAACATCTTTATCAGGAGAGTAGTGATATTCGAATCAAGTCTGTGAATATGGAATTAATTGTGATCTGTGGAAACGAGGGATGTAACGGTAGTCTTTTTTATCATATAATTTCGTTAAAATCAAGATTTAAGTGAAATATCTTTTTTTTACACGATTTTCATTGCTAATATTGACATTTTCATGTTCAGTTTTGCTGATGGCAACGTCATTGGGAATCCTCACCTGTTGTTTAATCTACCTTGAAGAGAGAACTATTAATTCTCCCACGAACACCGTTGGCGTTACTGTGTGGTACAATTCTATTGTCCATACACGAAATGAAACAAATAACGGAATAATAGCCTTAATTTACATATTTACTAAAAATAACTGTTTCTGTGAACTTCACCATTCTATAAAAAGAATAAAACGTGCCGAACCTAAAAAATTTATTCGTTTCATGTAATTCTTGGCATTAGCATGTTTACATTTGTATCTAACTCTAAAGGTAAATTAAGATATTGTTTTTGGTGAAATCGATCACAGTGTGTCAGCTTCGTGACCAGTCTTACATACGTAAAAGCTTTTCCAAGAAGTTTGTACAGGTGAGTAAAAATTCCTTACCTGTATAAACAGATATATGTCTCTTGTTAAGCCCATACACACGTAGGTAAGCACAATATTCATCAGCAGTGAACTTGAGCATTGTTGAAAGAAATCCTACAGCTGGTGATATACGAACGTACAACCATGCGTCTCCCATACTTACTCCTCATAGAACTCGTGGTCCTCTGCAGGATCGAAGCTCAAACTACGGTAAGAAATCATTACGACTTTTGAATACAAAAAAATAAATATAGTAGTTCTTTTGGCAGTGAGAATCAATTTAGATGTAAACTTTATATAAACAATAAGTTACAAGTGATATTTGTTGAAATGCATTTTTTTCAAAATGATAATTTATTTTTTAGTTATCCGTGATTTCCGCAGATATCTTATCAAAGAATCATTTGCATATTATACTGTACGTATTTAGTTTTGATAGGTCTTATTTCTTGCAACATGCGTTTGGAAAATTACAATAATACAATGTAAATGTATGGACAACATAGGAAAAGTTCAAGCAGTGCGTTATGTCTATACATTTCAATATGGAGATATACGATTGGAATCGACAAAAAATGCACCCGTACAATAATTTATACTTAAAATGGGCCGCAACCCATGTTTTTGTTTTTACTCTTTATGCAATTCAGCACATAAAAATATATACACATCAACTTTCAATTCTAAAGGGAGAACCTGTCAGTTCAAGTCTCACAAAGATTAGTAATTTATCAATGATCAAATATATGATGTACATAACATGTTCTAGCATCATTTGCTTTGTTCCTGACTTTCATCTGTCGGATGATGCAGTTGCACTGATTGTTGTTTGCATATAATATAATATGAATGTTTGACAGTACTTACGCATTTTATTTATTTATAGATTTCTTGAAATTCATCCTTATACATTTCCCCGTTACCTAGCCTGATGACATTGTTGTTAAATAGAAAATCGGAAGACATATAATCTACACCAATCTACATACTAACTTCAGGTACACCTTGCCCACCTGCTGACATCCCTTTGATGTCATAAATGGACACCGGTATAAAGGTGTCAGCACTGGACATAGGTGTGTTTAGTGTTATTTACCTGTACACAAATTGCACACCAAAGTAGGCTAAAAGAGTGAATCGAGATGATTTTCATTATTGAACTAAGATGTTAAATTATAACTTGTGTATATTACAAGTTTATGGAGAAAAAATATGAATCTTATAATTCAATTATATTTTCGAGATAGATATAATCACAGAATTAGATTATCTTTCTAAGCCCGTGATATTATTGGTTATACAGGTCTTTGGCAGGGTACATGGTCTCATGTTCGCTGTCAGGACCTTATGTACCC
>JAUMHH010029414.1:0-10397 GCA_032359455.1 Chlamys rubida
GTACTAATGCATTCAGTTGTAATGACTTAAATATAAAACCAGGTGAGCGATACAGGTCCAATGGACCTCTTGTTAATATTAATAGTAATGTTATAAACTGAATTTCAAGTTACTGTATGTTAGAAGTATAATTGTATGCAGTTAAGAACGTTATCTTCAAAGGTATTGGTTTCATATTCAGATGCGTTTCTTTTTTTTAAATGTATCCTCATTTATATTTATATCATCACAGGTTCAGCATACGTACGATGTCTAGCATCGTAATAAACAGGTGGCTGGACACAGTAATCATCCAATCCTAGAAAGGAACCGTTCACATAGCTCTGAGTGTGTACTCGAAACACTGAATATATTTTTAACTAACAATAGCGATGTTTCTTGCAAATGCATAGGAGAAGCTTTAAAGCTCGAAACAGATATTGAACTTCTTGTTATGGATACATTTTTTTTCACATACTGGTAAAATATTTACTTTTTATATACACGTTTGTCTAGTTTAAAAGGTATAAGTTATGTAAATACACTTCATCGTTATCAATTTATACAATATGGAATGCGTAACAGAGGACGATTGGCTATTAAGACAGTGCTGAATTGTACTGATTTAAATTTTCATACATAGAAAGGACAGTGTCAGTAAATATTTGTTGCAGCATTGATTTTTATGTCTTGCTTAAATATTATTATTATGAGTTTATAATGTATAGTATGTAATCAATAATCAGTACTATATATAAAATGCAATCATTGTAGCAATGTGATAAGGATCGGGGTTAAAACAGGTTTTCACTTCAGCAAAGTTTTTAACAGCTTCAATTATTTCGCTGTATTGATGCTTTGTAAATATTACAGATATGAGGAAAACTTAGATGCATTGTGCCTTAATGATTTGTTTTTAGTAGAGATAAGTGGAAAACATGGGTGTGCTTTTTTACTCCATGCTTTGAAATAATACAAAAATGTACATACAGCATGACATCCTGCATCGCGTGTGGGATAAATCTGGTGGAAATATATGCTTTGACTCAATATATTGTTAACATGATTAAACTTGTAAATATAAATATGCATTGTGAATTATATATAAAGAAAATGTGCTTACATAGGATATGCATTGTAATTAAAAGAATTAATTTGTTCACATTATGCTGGATATACATTGTTATATATACAAAGCATTTTAATCAATATAAACATGTCATAAGTAGTCTAGCTTTGTGACTCAATGTTCTGTATATTTAAGATAATTATTACGTCAATGTATCCATTGTTTGACTCAGTGCATTGTCCATAGTATAATGTATGAATATTTTGAATCAATGAGTTTTTATATAAGATATAAATTATATTAATGAAAATGAATTGTGATTCATTCTTATGTACATGAGATATATATTTCAGTGAATAGGAACGGTGACTTAATGTTTTCTTCTGTGGTACCATGTATATATACAACATACTAGTGGAGATACAACGTAACTCAAAGTTATGTGCGTGTAGTATAAATATCATGATAATATTGAAAGTGCATTATGACTTACTATAGTTAATATAGAATGAAAAATAACAAAATGGATTCGCATTATTGTGAATCCGTGCCATGTATATTCAATATATAGTAAAGCAGTAAATTCTTATCATATCTGCATAAAACAATTATTGTTCATCAGATTACGTATTGCTATTGCAATTCATTCATTTTTTCTACATGATAACTATGATAGGACTGGATATGCATTGTGACGCGATGCTTTATGTAGATATGTAGTATGAATATCATACCTGTACAATAGAATATGTTTGAATAGTTTTAGTACTTTGTATAAAGGATATATATCATAATTTATGTAGAAATAACATATCCAAATGATTTTCAAATGGCAATTGATGTACAGAACTTATGTTTGAAAAGATATGGTGAAACTTGTCACATAACATAAGTCTTCATTTATAACTGATACCCTCAGTATACCAATGTTTGAAGGACTTGTTCATATATAATATATCATAAGTCTTGTTATATAACTGTAAGTTTGATTAAATTAATGAAAATCAATACCCATATTTGAAAAGATATGGTGAGATTTGTAATATGATGGATTCTTCATTGATATATTAAGCCCTTATTACATAAATGAAAATCAATAACCATGTTTGAAAAAATATGGTGAGATTTGTAATATCATAGATTTTTTATATACATGTTAAAACCTTATTCCATTAATGAAAATCAATATCCATGTTTGAAAAGATATGGTGAGATTTGTAATATATCATAATTCTTGTTATATAGCTGTAAGTTTTATTAAATTAATGAAGATCAAAACCCCTGTTTGAAAATATATGGTGAGATTTGTAATACGATAAATTATTCATAATAAATTATTGATTGATATATTAAACCCTAATTACATTAATGAAAATCAACACCCATGTTTGAAAAGATATGGTGATATTTGTAATACGATAAATTCCCGATTGATATATTAAACCCTTATTACATTAATGAAAATCAATACCCATGTTTGAAAAGATATGGTGAGGTTTGTAATACTATAAATATTTGATTGATATGTTAAATTCTCATTAAATTAATGAAAATCAATAACCATGTTTGAAAAAATATGGCGAGATTTGTAATATGATAAATTCTTGATTGATATGCTAAACCTTATTACATTAATGAAAATCAATAACCATGTTTGAAAAGATATGGTTAGATTTGTAATACGATAAATTATTGATAGATATATTAAACCCTTATTTCATTAATGAAAATCAATAACCATGTTTGAAAAGATATGGTGAGATTTGTAATACGATAAATTATTGATTGATATGCTAAACCTTATTACATTAATGAAAACCAATACCGATGTTTGAAAAGATATGGTGAGGTTTGTAATGAATTGTATTTCTCGATTTAAATGTTCAACCAGAATTACATTAATGAAAATCAATATCAAGATTTTTGCGAGCATTGTGACTTTTTGTTTTGTATTTTGCAAATATACAATGCTAGATCACGTGGATTGTGACTCAATGCTTTATGTATATGAGTGTATATAATATTATTTTAGTGAAAAGGCATTGTGATTCAATGCTAATGTATTAAGCAAATATAGCATGCTAGTTTATAAATATAGCATGCTAGTTGATGTGACTCAATGCTATATGTATAAGTGTAGGTAATATTATTTCTGTGAAAAGGCATTGCGACTCAATGTTCTTTATTTGGCAAATATACCATGTTAGTTAAATTAATATGCATTGTGACTAAATGCTATATGTATATTGTGTATATGATATAATTTCTATAAAATGGCATTGTGACTCAATGCTATGTTTTTTTCAAACATACCATGCTATTTTATTCAATATGCATTGTGACATAATGCTTTATGTATATAGTGTATATTATATATTTGCAGTGAAAAAGTATTGTGACTCAATGCTATGTATTTTGCAAATATAAAATGCTAGTTTATGTACATTGTGACTCAATATTATATGTATATACTGTATATAATTTATTTCTGTGAAAAAGGCATTGTGACTCAATGCTATGTATTATGCAAACATACCATGCTAGTTAATTTAATATGCATTGTAACTCAATGCTATATGTATATAGTGTATATTATATATTTGCAGTGAAAAAGTATTGTGACTCATTGCTATGTATTTTGCAAATATAAAATGCTAGTTTATGTACATTGTGACTCAATGTTATATATATATAGTGCATATAATTTATTACTGTGTAAAGGCATTGTGACTCAATGCTATGTTTTTTGCAAATATACCATGCTTGATAATTTAATATGCATTGTGACTCAATGCTATATATGCATATATTGTATATAATTTATTTTCTTTGAAACAGCATTGTGACTCGATGCTGTGTATTTTGCAAATATACCATGCTTGTTAATTTAATATGCATTGTGGCTCAATGCTATATGCATATACTGTATATAATATAGTTTCTGTGAATTTTTTTTTGACTCAATGCTATTTATTTTGCAATTATACATTGCTTGCTAATTCAATATGCATTGTGACTCAATGCTTTATGCATACACTGTATAAAATGTATTTCTGCGAAAAAGCATTGTGACTCAATGTTATGTATTTTGCAAATATACCATGCTAGTTAATTCAATATGCATTGTGACTCAATGCTATACATATATGGTGTATATATTTAATTTAATTTCTGTGTTAAGGCATTGTGACTTTATGCTATGTATTTTGCAAATATACCATTCTTGTTAATTTAATATGCATTGTGACTCAATGCTATATATGCCTTTACTGTATAAAATATAATTTCTGTGGTACGGCATTGTGACTCAATGCTATGAATTTTGCAAAAATATCATGCTAGTTAATGTGCATTGTGACTCAATGCTATATATGCATAAACTGTATATAATATAATTTTTCTGAAAAGGCATTATGACTCAATGCTATGTATTTGGCAAATATACCATGCTATTTAATTTAATATGCATTGTGACTCAATGCTATACATATATGGTGTATATATTTAATATAATTTCTGTGTAAAGGCATTGTGACTCAATGCTATATATGCCTTTACTGTATATAATATAATTTCTGTGCTACGGCATTGTGACTCAATGCTATGAATTTTGTAAATGTATCATGCTAGTTAATGTGCATTATGACACAATGCTTTATATGCATATATTGTATATAATATAGTTTATTTGAAAAACTTTTTTGACTCAATGCTATGTATTTTGCAAATATACTATGCTTGTTAATTCAATATGCATTGTGACTCAATGCTTTATGCATAAACTGTATAAAATGTATTTCTGTGAAAAAGCATTTTGACTCAATGCTAGGTATTTTGCAAAACAAACCATGCTTTTTAATTTAATATGCATTGTGACTCAATGCTATATGTTTAAAGTGTATATAATTTATTTCTGCGAAAAGGCATTGTGACTCAATGCCATAGATGTATTTTGCAAATATACCATGCTATTTAATTTAATGATAAGCATTGTGACTCAATGCTATACATATATGGTGTATATATTTAATATAATTTCTGTGTAAAGGCATTGTGACTTAATGCTATGTATTTTGCAAATATACCATTCTTGTTAATTTAATATGCATTGTGACTCAATGCTATATATGCCTTTACTGTATAATTTCTGTGCTATGGCATTGTGACTCAATGCTATGAATTTTGCAAATATATCATGCTAGTTAATGTGCATTGTGACTCAATGCTATATATGCATATATTGTATATAATTTAATTTCTTCGAAACGGCATTGTTACTCGATGCTGTGTATTTTGCAAATATACCATGCTAGTCAATTTGATATGCATTGTGACTCAATGCTATATGCCTTTACTGTATATAATATAATTTCTTTGAAAAGGTATTGTGACTCAATGCTTTATTTTTTGAAAATAATATACCATGCCAGTCAATGTGTATTGTGACTTAATGCTATATGTATATAGTGTATTTTTATAATACCATTTCTGTGCTATAAAGGCATGGTGACCCAATGGGGTTCATACAAGTATACATTGATTAGAAAAAGAGACGTACATCGTGATTGCAAACATACCCGGTATATGTAGGACTCAGTTCTATATAAATCAGGTAAAGGGTACAACAGTAAGGTTATTCTTCAATAAAAGAAGACTTACAAGGTATCCATACCATTATCGAAAAAATAGAATTTGTGCATGTATTAACATTAAAATCTATTAATTTGATTGTTTTGTATCATTTATCATATTTTTCACAACAAACTTATATTTGAAGCTGTTGATAAGGTTGCTATAATAGAACAGGTTCATAGTTCTTAATGATAAGCAATTTGTTAGTTATTAAGGAATTAATTATAATCAAAGATAGGGTTATTTCATGTGACATTTCTTATAATTGTTATGATACTTCATGCTTTAAAAGTAAACCCGTTGTACCTTTTACAGAGATCAATACCCATGTTATTTGTTATGCTAAACTGTGTTATATTCAAAGGTGATGTTTTTTTAATTACCCAGTAAGTAGAATTCCCTGAAATAGATACCTTGATATCAAAAGTGTTGTAATATGATGTTTTTTATGTATTTATATATTTTTGTATTACCAGTAGTTATTACATTTATTACCTGGTGTATGTGACATATTTGTCTCCATTATCTTGCAAGAAACATCGCTATGTGTTGTGTGTACCTGTAACAGAGCCATGATGAATGCTTATTGTGTGTAATGTATCATACAGAAATTACACAGATACTAAAAATGCGTAAGTTGAAAGTTGAATTATTGACACTTTGTTATGTGTCAAAACAGTACATTTATAAAAGTTTATATCTAGCTGGACATTTCCATTTTGGACTTTCTAATTGCTGGAAATCATGGCTCCATCAGTCTATTGTTTAACGATGAAATTCATGTTGTTAGCAGTAAGCTATCAAATTTAAGAATTTGTTGAGATTAACGTAACAAAATGGTATTTAGTCATCTTACCAAATAATCAACTGTTTAAATAATTGTCTTAGTTAGAAAAATATCCTAAATTGTGATCCGCAATATTGTATCCAGATTTTATGTTCTCATTCTAAATTTATATGGAATGTTATAAAACAGATTGTTGACACAGCTCAGTAGCTGTATAATATCTAATAATGAAATATTATATTTTAATTCAAAAGAGGCACATAATTTATGTTGATTTCGTTTTGGTAAAATGACGAGCATTTTAATAAAAAGTGTAAATGTGACAAGTAATGTAATATTATATCTACAACTGTTCTTAATTAAAATCCAATTATGATTTTAAATACTTTGTTAAGGAATGTAGTCCATGGATTTTAAGGACTACTATTTTTGTATTGAGACCACGGCCCATAGTTTTTAGTAAATCAGCAATGCAGGGGTAATAAACTAACATTTTTCCTGATTTATGTACAGTTTTTTCATCGTTTTTCTTACAACGTAATTTTCATTTACTGTTAAATTACTATCAATGATCAATGTACAAATAGAGGGGGAAATATCCTTACCCTGTATAAACCCCTCTCCCAAAACGTCAAAAAATTCTGCGAACACGTGATTATAATGAGGTCTTTTTTATTTGATTTATTAAACTTAAAATAATATATTCATGATTGAAATATGTAACCAGAATTTTATTAAAACAGTATCGTTTTAAGCAGAGAGTTAGTTGAAGTTGTGCAGTGTTTTTTTACCATAATTTTACAACAGCCTCTACCTTTATGAATTGGGAAAATATAGCAAAAATTAATTATTTTTATTGAAATTGGGAATATATTCCTCATTTTTTGGTCATTTTGGGAAAATAAGGCACTTTTTAGCTAGGGGAAACCTAGTATGTATTCGACTGCAAAACTGCACAAAAAAAATCACCAAGTTGTATATATCAAAAATGTTTATTACAGGAAATAATTTACTTCTTTCTTTATATTAATCGCAGAAAATAAATACAGTACATTTGTCATTCTAACCTGGCCGAGTATGAATTTGTTTTATTTTATAGACCTGTATTATCAGCTAGAGTTACTTCCCTTATCTTAAGGTTAGTTTAGTAGTTGTATTATGTTTGTTTGCAAATTTTTTGAAGGATTCTATCAATTTGACATGTAAATTCTTGTAATAATTAGTTAAACTGAAGTTTATAAAATTGCAAATTTGACCGACAGACAAATGTCTGAATATATTTGGAATAATTTTCAGATAACACCGACCCATGTCAATGTGTAACACTACAATACAATTGTTGCTTTATTACTTTATGTCAGAGCATGGAAGATAACTGGAGTTCGTCAGTATGATGATTCATAGACCATGCTTAGGTAATGGAGTAGTATACTTCATATTAACAACAAATAACTTTTGTATTATAGAAATGACCAAGCACTGGACTACATCCGTGTTTATACTTATTTTAGATTTTTTTTATATTACTTGGTAAATATAATCTTTAAAACTTTAAAAAGAAGTATTTCAGCCATCATGGAGTTTGTTTATGTGTCATATGTTTTTATTGCTGAGGTATGCTTGGATGGCAAAAAAGACATACAATGAGTTTGAGATTTCAAATAATGATTTGAATAGCTTCTTCCAAAAACTATGCAACCACTTCCTTGAGTTTGTAAGGGAGTGAACTGTATACTCTATATATAACATACAAATTATTTGTATCGAACGTCATGCTGACAATCATTTTTTGATCAGATTTTACTATTTTGTTTTCATTAGAAAATTAATCGTAACACTTTGGATATTTTTTGTCATTCAAGCAGCTTTATTTTTTTTATTGTGACATATATGATTTGTTGATAAACTTCATGATAACCATATAATCATGTGTATAAGTATAATTTTATTAAAAAGTTTACCTAAATTAACAGTGCTGTTTAGTCGTTATTTTAACAAATATAAATCCCTGTTTAACATAAAAACAATAAAATCTTCCGCTCAATATATAATCCAACGTTTAACTACTGTATATTGAAACAATCAAAGAACGCATGCTACCTCACTCCATAGAAAGAGTGGAACCCCTCTCAGGAAAAGGGGTGGATTATCTACCAGAGAAAGTAGTGGAATACCTGCAAGGCAAACAGTGGAACACCTCCCCGAGAAAGGGGTGGAATATCAATCAAAGAACAGAGTGCTAAATCTGCAAAGTAGTGAAACACCTCCCAGACAATCGAACATCTGCCATAGCAAGTAGTGGAATACCTGCAAAACAAAATAAATGAACACCTCCCAGAGAAAGGGAAGCAACACCTCCCAGAAAAAGGGATGGAACAACTTAATTGTCAGGAGGAAAAACAGGACCATTAGCCAAAGGAAGGATTGGAATACCTGCAAAGGTAGGAGTGAAACACCGACCAGAAAAAGGAAGGAAATTTACCCAAGTCACAAAAAGGAGTGAAACACCAAAACAAGAGGTGGAATGCTTGCAAGATACAGAGCTGGAACGAGATAAAAGAATAGAGCACCCGCCAGAAAAAAGAGAGGAACACCTACCAGAGAGGGGTAAAATGCCTGTAACCAGACCAAGAAAGAAATGAAAACCCTACAACAGAAGGGATTGAAACACATGCTACAGAGTGAAGTGAAACATGTGCCAGGGAACAAGTGGAACAATTGCTAGAGACAGGAGTGAAATATGTGCCAGAGAAAGAAGTCGAACACCAGCCAGAAGGACAAAGGACGCCTGTCAGAGGAAGGGATGGAAATCCTTCTAGAGGAAGGAGAGTAACACCTGTCATATAAAGAGGTGGAACGCCTGACAGAAAAAGGAGAGTAACACCTGTCATATAAAGAGGTGGAATGCCTGACAGAAAAAAGGAGAGGAACACCTGTCATATAAAGAGGTGGAATGCCTGACAGAAAAAAGGAGAGGAACTCCTGTCATATAAAGAGGTGGAACGCCTGACAGAAAAAGGAGAGGAACTCCTGCCAGAGAAAAGAGTGGAATACTTGTCAGAGAAAGGAGTGAAACATCTACCAGAGAAAGGAGCAAAATACAGAGCTGTCAGAGAAAAGCCGAATTTCCGACTTCTTGGATTCATTATCTCTGCAACTAAATTAGCAAGTCAACATATTCTTCAGTTTATGTCGACATCATTAAGTCACCATAGAGAGAGGAGTTAAATACTTGCCAAAGAAAGAATGGAACACCTGCCAGACAAAGAAATGGAACCCCTTACATATTAAAGAGTTGAACACTTGACGGAAAAAACAAATGGAACACATGCCAGAGAAAGTAACAGCTCTGTTGCTAGTGAAAGTAATGATAGTGATATAGCGTACCTGCCAGAGAAAGCAGCTGAGTGCACTTGAACATACTTTTTAAATTTCTAATCACTTATATCGGAGCAATCACTGCAAGCTTATTGTATCTAACAAACATTTAAATTGACACAATAGACTTTTTTTCATTCAAAGAATGCCAATTCTCACAACAACATATTATAGAAAAAAATGTAAAACAGATCTTCACAACATTTTCATTGTTTTACACTGTTAATCTCTGAGAGGATGCCATATGTAATGTATATACAGTTTGTAGTGTCATGCCAGTGATCAACAGTATACAGGAAATAGTGTTTACAGTAAATGGGTGATAGTGTCCTGTAAGTGATTTACAGTATATGGGTGATAGTGTCCTGTCAGTGATTTACAGTATATGGGTGATAGTATCCTTCACTGATTTACAGTATATGGGTGATAGTATCCTTCACTGATTTACAGTATATGGGTGATAGTATCCTGTCAGTGATTTACAGTATATGGGTGATAGTATCCTGTCAGTGATTTACAGTATATGGGTGATAGTATCCTGTCAGTGATTTA
>JAUMHH010029425.1:0-10396 GCA_032359455.1 Chlamys rubida
ACTAAACAATTGCGCTAAAAAAAACTGCGTTGTAAAAAGTAGTTCCGTCATCAGTTGTTTTTCTTTTTAGGTATATATACGATATATACCAACAAAATTATTATGGGGGAGATAGGCAAAATTAAATTATATGTATATAAAACAAACGCAATATGTAAGAAAAAAAAAATCTGATGACATTCTTTACGTTTTGGACTAATGTGTATATCCCCCGGCCCTTCAGAATAATTGCACAGCACTGTTGTTGAAGCTGTTTAAAAAAATTCCGTTTATTTATGCTTATATATGTTTAATCTCTGAGCATTGATGATGCAGCTGTGCAATTAAACTTTTGAAGAAGGACATACACACGTCCAAATTGTCAAAAAAGTCATCAGCCTTTTTAAATATACCTTATATTGCAACATTTTGTACCACCTTATGTGTGAGGGTATACCTGTGTGTTGGATATATATACGCTGCTAGTAATTGGTTTAAAATTATTATTGATATTGGAAGTAGTAAAATGATTGCTGATCGATAACGAAATCAGTTTATAATTTTACAGGACTGGATGCACAAATAAAGTGACAACACTAAGTTTACATCTATAAATGGAGTTGTTAACTTTAGGTTAGGTTTGTTCTTTTATAATGAATGGATTATAAGCAACTTTTATGCAGTTTTGATTTCTTTTTCTACATCACCATCAATCATATAATAAAGATCCTAAGAATATATGACTTCCAATGCATTTATACTTTTCACTGTAAACATTTGACATTTAAGTTCAACAGCCCCTCACTAGTGTTGGACTTTGTATAGGTGTTCTTCTTGTTATGGGTCAGTGTTTCTTGTAATTAACACATTATACCACAGGCATACTACAGCACAAACATTGTAGTACTCAACCCAGTGGTTAAGTGGTTATATTAAGGCGTCTGACATTCTGCTACCACTAGCCCTCCACCACTGGGTCGCAGGTTTAAGGCCTACGTGGGGCAGTCGCCAGGTACTGGCCGTTGGTCGGTGTTTTTTCTCCGGGAACTCCGGCTTTCCTCCACCACTAAAAAAATAAACCTGTCATATCCTTAAATGACCATAGCTATTAATAGAACGTTAAACACAAACAAACAACAAACTCAACCCAGACCATATTTAATCCACTTTCAAAGGCAGGTGGATTCTGATTTAGTAACAATGGTTTAGTGTCCGAGACACCACATTCAACCATTTTCTGGATAGAAATTAAATCTGCAACATTTATAAGCTTGCAGTCAATTTGAGGCTGGTAATACAAATGTTGTACTAACTGTATAATGTGGCCTCAGATGACTTTATTCTACTGCCGTGTTCAGAAGGATAAGGGTTTTAATTAAGCACGGACTTAGAGATCTAGAGACAATTAATTATCAGATAAACCCTGTGTTAATGCCGGATTTCTGAAGAGCTTTCTAATTAAGTTTGTTAAATTACACGATCAGATATGATTACTACCAATTTGATTGATGCCAATTCAATACATAAATACAGGTGTATTAATTTAGCCAGGTATTAAATAACAGGTGTCAGTGATACAGGCCCATTGGGCCTCTTGTTCATGGATTACTTCGTTTACTGCATAAATCATTAGCTGTGTACTGAGCAACAAGAGGGCCGCATGTGGCCAAGTGTTCATGGCTGGTGATACAGGCCCATTGGGCCTCTTGTTCATGGATTACTTCGTGAGTTAGATTGCATAAATCATTAGCTGTGTACTGAGCAACAAGAGGGCCACACATGTGGCCAAGTGTTCATGGCGTCTGACATTCTGCTACCACTAGCCCTCCACCACTGGGTCGCGAGTTCGAGACCTAAGTAGTGCAGTCGCCAGGTACTGGCCGTTGGTCAGTGTTTTTCTCCAGGAACTCTGGTTTTCCTCCACCACAAAAACCTGGCACATCATTAAATGACCATAGCTGTTCATAACAGGAACAAACCAAACCAAATATGCCAAACTGGGATCAAACTTTGAACACCTGGGTTGACATGAAGATACTGACTGTAGATGACCTGAGTATTAAGATCTTTTCTGTCCAAACATATTTGAAAGTGTCAATATTTTAATCAAATTACCGATCTGGTTTGGAAAGTTGCTGTCTGTTCAGTGTTCTGCTAGCTAGTGATGATACAAAGACACTAATTGCTAAGACCTGAAGTGTATTGGATACAAACTTTACATTCCTACCATCTACCAGGTCAACAGCAGACGTCCAGGCTGTGACATTATGAATGAGATTTTCTTATTCATTACAGATAGACAAATAGGGACATGATGAAATCACTCGACACTTTGATACAACACTGTCAAGTCCTGGACAGACATCTGATCTCTCTGACTCGGGATGTACAGTACAGATGATACACTTCACTGTACAGTTGTACAGAAACAACTGAGTTGTCACATTTGTCCTTTCGAAGTGAATCAAACCCATATTAACCTTTGACCCTGACGTCGCGCGGCGGGTGCTAAACACAATGTTTCAAACATTCCATTAATTTCTATATTTTGACTCTACAGTGTTTCAAAATTATGTATTTTCCAGGAAATGTTGCTGTGTCAAATATTTACCTTCATCATGAAAATCTGTAATGGCTCGATCGATCCATGTTGATTTTGCAAATCTCCCTACTTCGTGTTTTAAAGGCATAACATGTATGTATGCACATACTGTATACTTTTTTTATTTCGTGTATACTTTGTATCTTTATATTGGTTGTAGTTCGACTTAAGGAGGACAAAAAAGGCGAAAAAATTAGAAGTTCCACTACTTATTTAAGTTCCCAGTATGCAGTAACGACTCTGTTTTATGGTTGATGCAGCTAACTTTGCCAAACCAACATAAACAATTTTTGTATTATTTAATTACGGACATTTTTCAACTTCAGTTTCAACGTCTACAAAAGTGCAGTTAATTATCTTAAAATGAAGACGACAGAACCAAAGATCTCTTGGTATATTCATATTTCAACTTATCGGTAAGATTTTTTCAAATATTTCAAATTTAGTATTCAGAAGTTAAGAAATTCCTGAATAAATACATAAGATACATTTATCATCATACTGTCTACTAAGCAGATTCTATTTCTGGCCTTAACTCCTGAATCTGTCCCAGTTATAGACAAAACTGGTTTGTCCTTGGATGTCCTTCAAACTGTCCCAGGGGTCAACAGGACCTAGCTGGGCCAGGCCTGTAATACAACCCCTAATGTCGTCTGGTGATAACGATGCATACCTGGACTGAAATACCTGTATTAATTAGGGAAGAACAGGTATACACTCACAGGGGTGTCACCTGGGTACACTAGGGGTGGGGCATCATCTTAAAGTCACTTTTAATTCTTTCTTTTTTTCAAATTGGGTCAATTCAATATTCAACTCTAGATCTATTCCTCATAATGAGACTTCCATTTTTTTTCTAATTCAATAAAAGCACTTTCCCCCCCAAAAAAAGTAAACAAAAACAAAAATTGTGCAAATTAAGCAATAATTATTTATATTTTGAGGGAAAAAAAGACAACTTGAAAATGCTGTTATATACCTAAAATTGTAAACAGCTGATTAGCTGAGAGTTAATTTACTCTATCTTTCTTCCACATTTACAAACACAAACCATTGTGTAACAGAACTCTAAAAGCATCCATTACCACTTAAATCACTCTAACTGCAAGGAAAATATTTCTAAAATCAAACAAATTAAGCTTTTTTCAGTCCTTCATATCTGTATATAGACAATGATGGGTACCTATTACTACAGAATGAATCATTCATTCTCAATACAAAGTCAAATACAGGTAAGGTAGGATATCTCGTTAGTGAGTTGATCACAGGTAAAAAACGGCATGTTCCAAAACTTTTGAAAAATGAAAAGTTTGAAGAATGCTAAATATTTTCTACGGCACAGAACATAGAGTGTCTACCTCACGATCAGCCGAAATTGGCATACTTGTCAACTCTGCCTATTTAGGATGGAGTCTTAATCTCCATTTTGGACACTTACATGTAGTCTTTTCAACCAATAATTGCTAAACTATTCCTATATTCTAAGATCTAATTATTTCATCTGAAAGAACAACTCAAAATATGTCATTTTGAAGGGTTATTTTGCCTCTAGGGGGTGTATACTATACACAAATTATATTTATGATTTAATTTTGAGCATTGCAGAATCTCCTCCACGGAATTTCAAAAAGTTGGCAAGTATGAATTAATAGGTCATGCATGTATGAAACATTTTCAATTTTACTGTGCACATCTAGACTTGTTTTTTTACCCGGTTGAGGTTGTCAACTGTGAATTCCTCATGGAAATAATAATCAGCCAATTTAATAGGCATATACAGCGATTCTTTTCACAGAAATCAATTAGCACAGTTTTTCTACACATAGACATCAAACATTTATAGGAGCCTGGCACTGCTCCGATTCTCCAGCACACTTGAGTGATCGTTTCATTAACTAACAAACACGCTGTGTAGTGATTTGGAAAGGTATAAAATGGTGCTAAATATCCTCTCTGACTGTATACAAGTATACAAATCAAAACGCAAATAACACAAGTGAACTACAATGGTACATTATTGGTATAGTTTTCCTGAGTTCAATTGTTGGTTCATTAAAATTTACAATAGACGAATTTATGAAAGACATGGTTTATTTCATTTTGTAATGGAAACCACTAAAAACTTATGTTCTGTGTGTGAAGGGATTCTGTGATCCTCCTTATCCAATTTTCTGATTAAAGTGCAAAATGAAATCTGAAAACATCTATCCAAATATACTGACAGTTCTATTACTTTGTCGCCAGAAAAAGAAGAGTATAAGGATTTTACTACTTATATATTAAGGACACATTAAAATGAGTTTCATGATTATTTCACTAACTTGAATTGTCTTCAAAAAATCTTTGTCTTCAGCCTCCTTGTATATATCTCAAATTAATGCATTGAAATGTACACATGGATGTTTTTATTTTTAAGTAGATGACAATACTAGCTGGGGGCCTTTATTATGGTGCATGGGTCATTTTTATAATCCCTGAATCATTTGTACAGAGCATGGGTCATTTTTATGGTTTTGAGGTTCATTTAATGGGGTTAATATATGTTTTAATGGTGCTGAAGGTTTTTTTCTCCACGGTGCAGCACCCAGTGAGGCTCTCTATAAGGACATTTCTCCCATCAGTGGACAACTGACCACTCTAGTATGTGTGTGAGACTTTATCAGGATGGCAGGCAGTCGATAAACCTGTTGTCACAAGATCATTAAAGTTGAGATATTTCCAAAATGGTTGAAATCAGTGATTTGCCCCAACAATGATAAGATATATGACCAGTAGAGATTCCTTGTCCAGTCCCTATCTCCCTTCTCTACCTGTGGTCATTACATCACAGTGGTCACTCCTGCAAACTTGACCAGTGAAAAAACCTCCAGGGCCAGGTGTATCACCATGCGGAGATGACCTCAGTGGCCAATTATCACCACCTGACACCCCTGACTGACCAGAATGGAATGGCTGTCCATTGATAAGACAGGATCCACTGTGGGTTTGTAGGGGGGTGTGGGGTAAGACAGGTCACACCTGGGAAATGTCACCCACCTTATCACACACCTCCGTCATAGTATCGCCATTAACCTCACACACCTCTGTCATAGTATCGCCATTAACCCGCATTCCTAACACAACATACTGTACACACGGGAATGAGGTCAGATAGAAACATTCTCACAAAAAAAAAATCATGAAATAAATACTACCTACCCATACTTTCCAACTTTTTTGAAATCTCCATGGGGGAGATTCTGCATACTCAAAAATAAAAATCCCTAGAGACAAAATAACCCTTTAAAACGACACATTTTGAGATGAAATCATTAAAACTTAGAATACAGAAATAGTTAAGCAAACTCACTGGTTCCAAACACTAAATTTAAGGGTCCAAAATCGGGATCGAGTCTCCCTCCTTGAAATAGGTAGAGTTGGCAAACATGCCTATATTATGAAACTGACCAAATACATTTATCATTTGAATCAAAAAACACAATTTTTACAATTTCAATTTTCAGTACAAATTTTCATACACTAAAAAAATATTGAACTCAACACAAAATCTGAAATCAGAAGAAACTTTGATGGCTGTATTTATCTTACACCAGAATCACAAAAATTCCAAAGTTTGGTGATCCCGAGGTCTCCGGATTGATAAAGCTTAAAGATTGCAGGTAACATTTCTAGTCAATTTAAAAGTGTTCTGGTGTGATCCAGATCCAGTTAGGGTCTGTATATAAAGTACATAACAATGCCAGCGATGATAAGGTCTGTATATAAAGTACATAACAATGCCAGCGATGATAAGAACAGACACCTGAATGAATCTTACCTGTTGTTACAGCCAGTGTCCTCAGTATAATGGGCTACCCAGGGATGTACCTGTGTGTGTATTACCAAAACTAATCACACCCTTGGAGGGTATACAACCATCTACTCACCTCTGGACCAAAATAATCACACCCTTGGAGGGTATATACCATCTACTCACCTCTGGACCAAAGTAATCACACCCTTGGAGGGTATACCACTGTTTACTCACATCTCAACCAAAATAATCATACCCTTGGAGGGTATACATCTATCTACTCACCTCTGGACCAAAATAATCACACCCTTGAAGGGTATACGACTGTTTAAGTCACCTCAGTGTTGTAATGTTTATGCTGATTAGCCGAAAGGCTTAAGGCCAATAAACTAAACTAAACCATTGGAAACGTAACACAAAATAATTCGTTGGAGAACAAGTTAAATATAAAAACAATAAACTACAGTAGTAACACACTACATAAAACATGAGATAACATTTCCTATTGTGTAATGAAATACATGTCGTAAATTGGAAAATCATCCCAGGAAAAACCTAAAAACTACAAAATATGTTAAAATATTCCAACAGAAAAAGTCATCTTTGCTGCAAAGGTATTTCTACTGCCTACAGGTAAAAGAACAGTCTATTAATAAAAAAACTTTCATTTTTTTGACTACCCTGTTACATTAAAGCACTATTCTGCATTACATGTATACGTGTTTGACTCTTACTCCATCTATTCTTATCGTAAATATGCTTACATGAATTTTATGTGTTCTAACAGAAAAGTTTATCTTCCTTCATTTTCAGTGTATAGAGTCGCTTCTGAAGAAAACATTCACAGTATTAGTTGGGAATAAACTACTGGGTCTCTATAGAAGGTAGAACAACCTGGAAGTCAATATCTTATGGAATGTAGGCTATTACAGAATGAAGGGACTACAATGGAACTATGAAAGGTAGATCATTACAGAATTGTGGTTTTATACATGAGCGATTGAAGGTAGGATATTGTAGAATTGTGATAATAAACTTGAGCAAAGGAAGGTAGGATATTGTAGAATTGTGATAATAAACTTGAGCAATGAAAGGTAGGATATTGTAGAATTGTGATAATAAACTTGAGCAAAGGTAGAGCTAGGATATTACAGAATTTTGGTACCACACCTGAGCTGTGGAATGTAGGGGATAGAGGTATTACATTTGACTATAGAAGGTACGGTATTATACTTGCGCTATAAAAGGTAGGGTGTTAAAGTATTAACAGCATTACAGTAGGTAACGAAGGTAGCACATTGCAGAGTTGGAGGACTTGTACTAAACTGGTCCTATGAAAGGTAAATTACTACAGAATTAGGGGTAACCAGAATTTATGATTTTTTTAAGAAATAGCAGAATTGAGGGACTAAATTTGATCTGTGAAAGATGAGATTGTATAGAATTGTGGGATTACACTGGAAGTAGGTAGGGAATAAGATTGAGGGACTAGATACTTGAACTATAAAAGGTATTACAGAATTGAAGGACTACACTTGAGCTATGAAAAGAGTGGTTTTATAGAATTGAGGGACTGCATTCGAAGTAGGTAGGAAATTAAATTGAGGGACTTTACTGAAATTATAAAGGTAATTATAAAATATTGAAGAATTTGGGGACTACACTTGAGGTAGACAGGAAGTTAGATTGAGGGACTATACTTGAACTATAAAAGGTAATTATATAAGATATTGCAGAATTGAGGGACTACACATGGGCTATGATAAATTATAAAGGAATTGAGGCATTGCACTACACTTGAGCTATAAAAATAATGAAATTAAAACATTGAGGGACTACACTTTAGCTATGACAACAGGATAATAAGTAATTGAGGGACACACATGAGGTATGTAGGATATCAAAAAATTGATAGATTGGATTCTTTTTTTTAATTAATAATTATTTGTACACAATGACAAAATCATTCAATTATGTTAAATATTAATTTTACAATTTAAATTGAAAATAACATTATACATTGAACATGTAAAGTAAAATTCAACTCTATATTATGAAAAATATTAAATGTTGCTATCAATGGATTTTTCCTTGAAAGATAAATAGATTCATGAATAAATCAGTACATTTGTGTATACAGTGTTTGTCAATCTCAAACTACATTGCATAGAATCTATCATTGAGCATATATCAACATCATCGAGACATTTAGTGTAATGTTACAATATCTTGATGCAAAAAGACATATGGTAGATTATCTTTTTTTTTTTTTTTCAAAAACAATATTTATTTCATTCTTTGAACTTCAAATTTGTTAACACTTTTCATAGGTTTAGTTTAAGAAAAGTATTTTTTCATCGGCTAATGCATATCTACAGTACAAAACATTCGTTCTTTAGCAACACAACACAGCTACTTCCTCGCCTGTATCTCTTTAAAAATGATTATCATATTGTAACGTATATATGTTACCTTGCCAGCCAGAGATACAAATCAAATTTTACAGCATCGTATGTTATTTGTACTTATTTTGATTAACTACTATTAATTTGATCTATATTTGAGAAGAAAAAACTCATTATGGTATGTTGCATTAAAACAAGGATATAATTTGTTCTTGTAACGTATCTGTTCACACAATTTGAACAAGTAACTTTAAACCAAACTTTTATATTGAAAACAACTTCACAAAATATTCAGACGTAATTAAACATCAGGGCGGCTTTAACTTATACTGCAACAAGTTTGTCAGCTAGCGTACATATATGTCTCTTTTTTTCAATCGTTACTCCCATTCAACACTTTAACAGATACGTTACCATTCCAACAGATACGTTATTCATGCCTTTGGATTTCCTAAGATTTTAAGATATTCCCCTTGAAAACTAAGCAAGCTGATGCAAGTACGGTTTGTAAAACGTCTAATTACATTGTTCCCATCAAAATCCCACGAAACAAAACTAGGATATAGAGTATCTTTGTTAGAAGCTACGATTATAGAACCATTTACAACGTAGCTGCATGTTTATAACGTATCTGGTCGGCAAAACTATTTACGTCAGCAAAATTAAATTCACTCGGTATTCTTTACAAATTTACACATTGTGCAACAATGGTGTACTTCAGTTGTATCGTGTAAGCTATAAAAAAGTTCCCACGACAATGAGTACAGTTTTATTAGACAAATACAGGTCACGTATCTGTTGAAATTTTAACGGACAAACCACGAATACCTAGTTTCATGCAGGATACTTAATATATGCTTACGGAATGTACGATACCTTTAGTCAATATACAAAGATATTTTATACTTGTATTCACCGATAATAAATCCTTGTATTATGGGTGTTTTGTTTAGTAACGTATCTGGCAAGACATTTTGCGAGAGTAGATAATCGCCAAAAAAACATATTTTAGCTTAAATTATTGCTATCGAATTAATTAAGTTTTAATTGTTAAGACATAAGTAAACTTAAACAATGAAGGAAAACATGAATTTTAACTAAACTGAAAAAAAATCAAAGCTTTTTGTATCTTCGAGTTTATTTGCACGTTCATGTACACTTAATGAAAAAAAAGTACCGTACGTTTTCAGAAAATATTTGTTTGTTTGTTTTTGGAAAACATATCGATGTTGAAACAGTAGTTTTGACGTTAAGGCTATATTATAGGTGGTGGAAGGATCATGCGACATGATTTTCGGTTAATGGCGCATGATAAGTGCTAATGGGCGATATGCTCTGGTACAGGTCATTAAGTAAATCGTGATTAGTATTTGACGATGCTGCTTTGTTGTTTAAACTACGTATACTTATCTAGTCAATATTACAGGCGTGGATTGCAGAACGATCTCAATAGAAATCTCCCACGATGAGACATTTGCAGCAGAAGGTATGTAGTACACTCTTCTTTTTTTTTTTACCAAATATGGAGTTTATTAGAGACATCGATTTTTTTTGTATGTGATATGTGACTAACGCTTTTTCTAGTTGTCTTCTCATCGATATCAGTCAGCCAACCAG
>JAUMHH010029436.1:0-10395 GCA_032359455.1 Chlamys rubida
TTTCACTGTACTGTTTCTCAGTACGGACAGAGATTTCATTACTGTTACTCAGTATGGACAGAGATTTCACCGTACTGCGTACTGTTACTCAGTACGGACAGAGATTTCACTTCTGTTACTCAGTACGGACAGAGATTTCACCGTACTGTTAATCAGTACGGACAGAGATTTCACTGTACTGTTACTCAGTACCAATTTCTGAACCAGTTCATAAATGTAAACTAGATCCATATTGTTCCTGTTAAGTGAAAGTTTTCTTCAAATGAATGATCTTGACCCACTTTCAAGATCATTAGTTTCAAAATCTATATACATGTATTTCTCGAATAGTATTTGACCAGTACCATGCTGGAATGCAGGATTATCAAAAGAATGACATTGAATCACTTTTATGGTCATTGGGGTCAAATGTGTTAAAACTTGGAACAATTTCCTCTGAATAAACATGGCCAGGAGCCCTAGGATTATTATAGCCTGTAGCATTGTCTGTTTGTTTGTTTGTGTTTTACGTCCTATTAACAGCTATGGTCATTTAAGGACGTGCCAGGTTTTGGTGATGGAGGAAAGCCGGAGTTGCCGGAGAAAATCCACCGACCTACGGCCAGTACCTGGCGACTGCCTCTCGTACGTCTCGAACCCGCGGCCAAGTGGTCCAGGGCCAGTGATGGCAGAATGTCAGACGCCTTAACTACTCGGCCATCGCGGCCTCAAAGTCTTTAAGAAACCATGACTATCCCCTATATATTTTCAATAAGTATAAGTCACCATACCACTAAAACAAAATATTTTTCCATCTATAAACAGAAAATGAGAAAATTGCATTAGATGGCGTTAGTTAAATTTGTTGTTGTGATCAGCCATATTTATATCAGCAGCCAATAACATCACAACGCGATCGGTGTCTTCAATCGCTCTGATACAACATTTATATTTAGCTCATAAAATAACGACGATTCTGTATAAATACAAGTTGTTGTTGATTTGTTTATAGTTATATTTGACATAGCAAAGGACACTCTCCATATCATATTGTAGACTGAGCAATTGTATGCAGAAACGAACGTGATCGACACTTTGTGGATCAAGAAAGTACATAATACTACCCGTTTGTAATTATAAGCTTCCAGGCGACCGGAACCCACGAAACCATAATGCCTCTGAAACAATTGTGTTTCTTTTACCTCAAAGCCTTTGTTCCTAGCAGCAGAAGACACCTTTACCAGCTGACTGCCCGGCACAATGCGCTAAGGTATGTATATACTTTATCATTTCTTGTTATTATATCTAATGAATTTCAAGAGGATACCGTCTGTATGCATATGATTAAAAGCATTTAAAATGTATTCATGTTAGATGCGGGGTTAAACGATAAGTTTATTTAATTATAATTTGAAACTTGTTAATATTAAGTTACTTTGATAGTAAATTCAAAATTTGGAAAGTGCAACATCTGAACTGACTTAGTTGTTCGCAAGATATGCATAGTGATTCTCAGCAAACATGACTAAATCAGTAATTTTATTGACAATCATAGTTCCCCTCTTAATTCTATTAAATCCTAGTTGGAATTTATATTTTAAGAAGTTTGTTTTGCTCAAAACGTGCTTTTATTGATATTATTTAAGTGTCATAGTATATCAGTGTACGTAGATGTTTACGCGATTATTTTTTCTATTAATTAACAAAGACAGTTATAGATACTTTACAAAACATACAAGTGAACATTGACAACTAAAGAAGCAGTATCTGAAATTACCTAACTAGCAATAGATACACTATTCAAATTTATATAAATATAGAGGCCATGATGATGATGATGGATGATGATGATATGATGATGATGATAACTATATGTTGATGAAGATTCATATGGAATGATGATTAGAGATGATGATGATGATGATAAGGATGATGATGATGATAATATGTTGATGAAGATACATATGGAATGATGATTGTATGATGATGATGATGATGATTGTATGACAATTATGATAATGATGATGAGGATGATGGATGATGGCAATAATGATGATTGAGTAATTATATATGAAAGATGATGATGACGATGATAATGATGAATGATGTTGATGATGCTGATGATGATTCTGATTCTGATGTTGTTGATGATGATGATATTATGATGACAATGATAATGATTGTGATGATGCTAGATCCATGTCTGTGTGTGTATGTGTGAGAATGCTAGATCCATGTCTGTGTGTATGTGTGAGAATGCGTGAATGTCCTGTTTATGTATATGTATATGAAATGAAAAACTTGGAAAAATAAAACCATTACAAAAAAACATATAGAGGCCAACTGAATTTTTTCACTGGGAATAGAGTGTGTCCTCATTTATCGTGGAACAGTTTAAATATATTTTATCATTCATTTGTTATTGTTACCAAAAACTACAGAGGGAATAGTGTGACTGCCCTGAGAATGATGACGGAGACAAAAACATCCACGAAAACTATAAGCTATAAGCAGTTACAACCAAGTATGACATCGTACTCAGTCGTAGATGATACGGACCAGCCATCGGTATGGTCCTATAACACACATTTCTATTGCTATTGTCGTGAACACATATGCTTCATTGTGAGAATGGGCGAAATGTGAAGACAATGGAATCAGATCCTGATTCTGAGCTCTCTCTCTCACGCTGTCAAGAACGCCTATAAAAATTATCTGTTTGTGAATAAGAAAATGAAAATACATTGAGCTATTACATGTACATAAGGACAGCTTGTTAGTGAGGATATAACAAGACATTGAGATATTACATAGGGACAGCTCGTTAGTGAGGATATAAAAATACATTGAGCTATTACATAAGGACAGCTCGTTAGTGAGGATATAAAAATACATTTAGCTATTACATAGGGACAGCTCGTTAGTGAGGATATAAAAATACATTTAGCTATTACTAAGGGACAGCTCGTTAGTGAGGATATAAAAGAAAATACTGCAAAAGGAAGGAAAATGTATGCATATATATGTGTGATCAGGAGACAATGTTACTGGAACAAAAATAATTTTCGTGTTTCTTCATATTTCGCGACTATGACTAAATATTGTTAGCGGATACTGAAATTCGAGACTGAGAATACGCTACCTCAAATTCATGTAATTTTTCATAGAATGATTCTCCTTGTAATACGCTCGAAAAAATATTTAACTGAAAATAGCGACTTATACTAAAGAAACGGAATCATGGTGATTAAGAGAAAGGTTACCAGTAGAACGCTACAGTTCACGATCTCCTCAACTGTTCTAGAGTTAGGTTTTCTGCAATTGATCAGCTGTGTCAAGAGGCTTTTCCTTAACTTTTATTCAGAATTATTTTACCATTTTCATACAACGCATTAAGAAAAAAACAACATTAAAATATAACTCTGAGAATTAAGAACGTTCTTAAACGTTACGAATATACACAATGTATTAGGATCAGGAGCCTTCGACTTTGTCAAATAACCAAGAGAAATGTTGATAGAAACTTGTCTGATATTATATAAGCATTATCTACTCTTTAAATGTTGCCGTACATGAATTAATAAACTAATACGATAAGGACTGTTGTATCGCTTCATGATGTCTGAAGTTCTTAATTTCGTTAGTTATATAGAAAATAATGTTAATATGAACTTTAATTCTAATAAATATGTCTGTCTTGGAATTCCTTTTGTTTTGTTTCTTTCACTCGTGAATTGCTTTCATTGTAAGAAATATTTGTTTCAATCGTTCACTCTTGAATATCTTTTCTTGTTACAGATTTGTATTTTATATATTTTCAGCAAATTGGGTTAAAATATATAAGGATTTAAGGCTATATAACTTATAGCGTCTGCAGAACAATAATAAAATATGATATAATACAGTACAAAACAAACAAAATGTTCCCAACACTTGCTCGCCTATTAATGACCCTAATTTTCCTACATAAAAACTTAATTTTGTCTGCGTTTAACTCTTAGGGTTTGGATAATGCTACCTCCAGATTTTGACCTCATGTAGTATGATGAAATGTTTAATACGATGGTGGCAATTATACTGAAGATAGATGAATGTCGGTCATATACAAAGAGACAGGTGTATATTAAGTAATACATTCATTGTTTACAGTTAAAACTGATATAGATAAAAGAAACGTCTGTACTTCAGATACAATGATACTATGAATAAAAGTTGACTTACCTCTGTGAGAATCTCATTTTCACAACATTTAAATGTCGTTTTCTTTAACTATTTTTTTATTTTTTTTTTATTTTATAAATATAGTAATGTTCAGCAATGTTTTTCAAAGTCTGCTATTATAACTCAAGTGTATTTTTATCTTAACGTATGACAGTTTTGTATTTGGATCAATTAAACTTACAAATAAGTCGAACGGATAAAGGTAATAAATTATCCGAACGAACTCATAACTTCTTCCACATGACAAACATTACCCAAATAAATACTGATGATACTATATGGCATGTATTGAACCTGCATGACCCACATTTATCCTGTTTGACTTATTCTGACCATATATGACCTTGATAACTTAATCGACACTGTATCACATGTGTTAGCCGAGGTAAGACGAATTACTAAAATGTACAAAGGAATACTAAGTAAAAACAATGTTTTTTCTTTTCTTTTTTTCAAATCTTCGTGAAAAATAGCGTCGTTCTGTCACACTAGTGAAATGTATATGGTGTTCAAGGTAAAACCATCAGAACTCCTATATATATGACACACACTGGTCGTCTATAGCTTGTGTTGTGTCTTAATTACATATTTAAGCAATGAATGTTTAAGTAAATGTTGTTATTGTCCTATAACACTTATTGCTATTGATGACAAACTTAATAAAGCCCGCCAGGACTTTATGTAAGTTTGCCAGCAATAGAAATGTGTGTTATAGGACCATAACAATATTTGCTAGAATATTCATTACTTATATTAACGTTTTGATATAGTAGTTACAGACTCAAAACAACATTTGCCTTCTTCATGCATTGCAATGCACAGATGCAGAGCAAATGTAAATATACGTACGTAATATGACATCAAATGGTGTGCTGTGTCAATGTTGACTAAACAGGATCCACACAGGGCATGTGCGGTAAACACATATCATAAAGAGCCAGACAAATTGATCAGCATTTGTTATACAGCTGTGACACGTGTCATACTATGTCAACCCATGCTATATGTTCATGCATGATACACTATGGTCATTCCTAGTCAACACAATGCGTTGTAATCATCACAGATCAAATAGGATCAACGCCTGTCATACAGTGCACACACTGATCATGTACCACCGTGTAGTTATCAGGAACCAACTGGGAACCTCTAGGGACCGTTGAACGATCTCTGACAACAAACCAAACAAGTCGAGCATGTTTTACTTATAATACGTTTATTAGACAACAGTTTCAATAACAAGGTTAACATTAGCTATGAACAACGTTCAACAGCACAATGAATAGACATAATATATATAAATTTCAAAAAGTTTGATCTCAAGCAAAACTGATGGAACACCATGCGTGTCCGCTTCACTACATGTGGTATTTCTTGTGCTTTATTTTACATTATCTTATGGTAATACATTTTATTTTATATCCTATAGTTTAAGTGTAACTAAAAGGAATTTCCTTAAAAATACAGTATAAGTTAACAATGCAATACAAAATATTGCAACTCACATATGATGTACAATGTATGTAAAAACTCAATATAACCTAATACAATTGAAACTCACAATGCAATACAATTTATTTTTTAAAAACTCACAATGCAATATTATAGAATACAATTATAACTTTCAATGCAATACAATATAAATTTATCGAATTGAAACACAATATAGCATATTATACAACTGAAACTCACAATGCAATACAATTAATTTTTGAAACACACACTAAATATGATTCAATGCCATATACAACGTTTATATAATGGCCCTTGTTTCATTGCCACCTCGAATACCGCTTCCTCGATAGAATGCCACACAACATTAAAATTGAAGAAATATTTGATAAATAATGGTTGTGTATCGAGGTTTACAATACTCTGATTTTTTTTTCGTCAAGACTTAAGCTAGGCATTGGAACACTTTTTCCGACATGGCTACAGCCCTGACAAATGATTTTTGAAGAGAAACCAATATCTTACAGAACTTTTAGGGAAAATATAATGACGCTTAAATAAACAAAAAAGAATCTAAAAGAGTGGTCTAAGTGTGAAAATGAACCCTGGACCTCACATTAGTGTGCTGTTGTTCTAACCAGCTGAGTTATCTATTAAACGGTTGTTTCCTGGTCCAGCCCCCTTCATTTTTTCTAAAACGAGATTGAGGAGAGGTTCGTGTATGTACGAACATTTAGAGTGTAATTCTCTAATGTTTTGTCTACAATGGTACAAGGATCATTAATAAACGAGATTGAGGAGAGGTTCGTGTATGTACGAACATTTAGAGTGTAATTCTCTAATGTTTTGTTTACAGTGGGATAAGGATCCTTAATAAACGAGATTGAGGAGAGGTTCGTGCATGTACAAAAACTTGGAAGTGTAAATCTCTAATGTTTTGTCTACAATGGGATAAGGATCCTTAACTTTTCATTTATTTCGTCTACAATACCAACAACACATTTTTGCAAGTTGTTTACGAAAAGCTGCTCCAGAAAGACCGTAAAGAATGAAATTCACCGAGTGGTTGACGTAAGAAGCAATCTCCATGAGGGTGTTTGCCCCAGGACCGACTAGTATGGCACCGTCAGAGTCCACCTCGGACACACTTACGTAAATACTATGGGCTATTATGGGATGGAGGGTGAGAGTAAATACTGCCGTAACAGAAAACAATGTCACCATTGTTTTTCTTATCGAATCCTTAAGAAGCATTGTGTTTGGAGCGGTTGGGTGTGCAAGACTACGTCTGAACTTACTGGCCTGATATAGTCTCCTGACGATCATGAAGTTGAATACAAAGATGGCCAGCAAAGGAAATATGACGTAAAAAAATAAGTCGATGGTTGGAATATAATGAGAACAAAACGTTTTAGCAAATTCGGGGAAAAGACAAATGTCTGCCTCCCAGCTCAAACAAACAGCAGGGAAATTGAGAGCGGTTATAATAAGAAAGACTATTACAAGGAACATTAAAGCACGCTTTCGATTACAGAACTTTGCAACTTTAAATGGATGACAGACAGCGATATAGCGGTCTATGGTAACACCAACGGTGATCCACGAGGAACATTGGGAGGCAATAAGACAAAAGGTCCCCAATACCATACAGACTCCTTCTTCTGGTTTGTTGTAAGTTTGAAACACATACAAAGCAAGACCTAACAACAAGTAGCTAAAATCTGAAAGAGCTAGAGCAGACAGATATACATAGAAAGAAGATTGACGGGTAAGCTGTACGAGTACCGCAAAGGACGATGCGTTCCCCACCAGTCCAAAAAGGACTATGGATAGAATGATCCATTCATGTATATTAATTCTTCCGAAACCTTTCAAGGCATCTTCGCTGTGGCTATCCGTCAACAAAGTCATGATGCTAGTTGTGTTGTCGACCGCAAACGAAGTCGTGTTGCCAGTTGTGCTGTCGGCCGCCAACAAAGTCATGATGCCAGTAGTGTTGTCGACCGCCAACGAAGTCATGTTGCCAGTTGTACTGTCGGCCGCCAAGAAAGCCATGATGCCAGTAGCGTTGTCGACCGTTGTCAACAAAGATGTGTTGGCGGCTGTGTTGTTGGCCTCCAACAAAGATGTGTTGGCGGCTGTGTTGTTGGCCTCCAACAAAGATGTGTTGCCGGCTGTGTTGTTGGCCTCCAACAAAGATGTGTCCCAAGTTGTGTTGTTGGCCGCCAACAAAGATGTGTCCCAAGTTGTGTTGTTGACCTCCAACAAAGATGTGTTACCGGCTGTGTTGTTGGCCTCCAACAAAGATGATTTGCCGGCTGTGTTTTTGGCCGCCAACAAAGATGTGTCGCAAGTTGTGTTGTTGGCCTCCAACAAAGATGTGTTACCGGCTGTGTTGTTGGCCTCCAACAAAGATGGGTTACCGGCTGTGTTGCAAGGATTGCCATCGGTACCGTTTTGGGAATATCAACGTCTGGTTCAGATTTAAGCAGTCCATGTTGTTACTGTAATGATTTTAAATATAAATATTATCAAAAAAAGACTTTATGAACACAACAAAGTTATTTTTAATGAATTTTTACTACAATTAATTATAAAGAAATTCATTAATTAAAATTTAGTAACCCCTAATTTTTGGAAATATCTTATATGCATATTGTTCATCATCATTATGGAAAAAATCATGTAAGAATATTTCATTATTTTTATAGATCTTTATTCCATTTATTTTCATATTTATTTTCATTAAATGCATTCTTTATGCAGTGAAATGCATTTTCAGCATTTTGTATCTATTAATAAGTAGCACATGTGCAATCATCTTTAAAGATACTGAGTGGTCTATACTTTACTATGCTGATGGTATTTTTATAGTCTTAAACATCGAGTTTTGCCGTAACCTTTATGGCCATAATTACCTGTTTTGAGTTGTGAGTGGATGCAGGGTTCATACTATACACACTTTTCTCATTATTAATTTGAAACTAACCCGTGCACTCCTTATTCTTGCAAATCATATGATGAACGTGTTATACGCAGTTCCCCTTCTGTTTCAACATGCATAAGAGTGTGTATTTTGACATCAAACCAAGGACACATTTCGAGGTTTTGAAGGCATATCTGATTCTGTCCCCGACCTCTGTAACCATGACGACTGATTAAGGGCGATAACTCTTGAAACTACTGAAAATGTGCTACAATGGACCCTCTGATGTGATGTGCTGTCTCTGTCAAGTTCAGTAAACCAGACGTGCTACAATGGACCCTCTGATGAGATGTGTTGTCTCTGTCGAGTTCAGTAAACCAGACGTGCTACAATGGACCCTCTGATGTGATGTGCTGTCTCTGTCGAGTTCAGTAAACCAGACGTGCTACAATGGACCCTCTGATGTGATGTGCTGTCTCTGTCGTGTTCAGTAAACCAGAGGTGCTACAATGGACCCTCTGCAGACGGCTAGTTGTGTAACAAATACAACGTGCCCAATGGAAATTAACCAGAATGGTGTTGACAGTACTAAATTTGTCCACATTATACAGTTTGCTTTCACTTTCAAACTTAACGGGAGTAACTACGTCTATGTAATGCTAGGAATAAACCGATGTATGTACATAGATATTTGTAATTGGTCTAAGGGACTGTTAAAACAGAAAGGGAAAGTTAATAAAACCCCTTGATTACACGATTTTCAAAAACGGAAGACTACTGGTGAAAATCAAATTTAATAATGAGTACAGTGTGTAGTATTATGGAACCCTGCCTCTAATCAGACGTGATAATTATTGTATCAAGGTTACGACAGACCTTGGGGACTAAAAGACCACCAGCAGAGGCTACTACCCTGTATCTCGACAGATGGACATTAGTCAGACACAGGTGATGACACCTGTAACATATAGTAATAGGTAAATATTTACAGTTGCTCTTCATAGCCACTATATAAAACTACCAAGGCCAGTCCCGTGTTATGAGACCATAACACAGGCGTAGTGATATTTCCACGACTAACTACCGGATAGCTATTCCCCTCCCGCACTAGAAAGCGAATAAGCAAAATCAACACACTATGATTCAATAGTATTCACCGTTTTATGTTAGACTATTATAAAATGTGAATTCAATATATTGATTGATAAAATTCTGGAAATAGTATCGATATTTTTGTGTTTATTTCCACGAACTATTTTTTTACTTGAAAAGTCCCGAGGCAACATTCCGTGAGCAATTCCATGGGCTGTTCTACCTCTTGAACAAACACTGCGAAATTCGAATTTAAAAGTGCGTTGTGAAGTTAGAAATTAAAATGAAGCAAAAATGTAAATATAAGCAACAACAGCATTCTGTTCCGTGTTATGGTTCTATAACACGGAACAGAATGCAGTTTAACGCTTCAATGGATAACACTGCACCACACACCTGTTTCGTCCTTTTAGCAGTCATCGATGACGCTGTGGACACAAACATGGAAATCCAAATTGGTCTAAAGGCGATGCTAAACAGATAAGGAATATGCCTACAACTCTATATTTACTCAAATTAAAATATAGAGGGGCACTGGGCCATATGAAATTAATACTGAGAAAAGTGTGTATATCATATTTATCACATAATCGGCCTGTTATCCAGTCAATTCGCCCGTGTACTATTTTTACATATGTCAATAGTGTTATATACCATGGAGCGTTTTTCATTGGCTGTGCCAGTCAGAAATCGATTGTGACGTCATAATATGGACAATGACGTGA
>JAUMHH010029447.1:0-24601 GCA_032359455.1 Chlamys rubida
GTAAATATGTGTGCATTATTCTGTTTACATGTAATCTTCAAATTGGAGGAAATAAAGAGAATAATAATAATGAACGAAAAACTCTGGTCCAAATGGTCAACTGGGTCAGGGTGGGTTTATTTCTTTCATAAAACAGGTGCGTGACGGTACATGGGATACTCGGGGAAACTCGACAACAGCAGCTGGAAACAAATTGGTAGCGTACGATATAGCATTAACTGATGTCATATAGTGCATAGTGCATACATATTATATTGTCCGATCATTTCTTGTTTCGCCGGCCAAGTATAGAGTGAGAAGTATTTTAGTCAAGTCCCTATCCGCACTTGCAGTGTTTTAAAATGCAATTGTTTCTCACAAAACAAAGGCATTTTTTTTCTTTTGATTGTGATCGAATTCTGGTTAAATTGTCCCAATATCTATTCCCCAAAATCGTGATTTTTTTTATTGTACATCAGGTATACAATTTAACGGGAAAATGACGTAACTTCGTGAAAAACTTAAATAGCACGTCAATGTGTTTTGTTATTTATTGGCCTCAATAACATTACCACCGTGTCTGTTGATGCGTATGTACTATAAATATATAAATGTGTATGCTGTGGAGTTAGGAAGTTGCAACAGCTTTAAACATGTATTCACCACTTCACTAACGACGATACATGATTGTTAAATTATGATTAAATTAACATAAGCCATATGTTTGTTGAACATATGCAATCGTTATTCATGTGTAATTATCATAAGCCTCAACCGGGGAATCTCTGATTCTGTTACTTTTTTATCAAATGATTCTACAATGAATTAACAGTATTTTAACGCAAACAGACATTTTTACCTTTTTAGGTGATTTTTCACAAACGGGTACAAACTTATCTATCATTTTTGTCATTTTTTCAAGCCATTACAAATATCTGACTAATATATACCTAGTCTTCCGATTGTACAGTGAATATACTTCCTTTGAAAGTTTACTGCAAGATATTGACATATTTTTTCGTCTTATATATATATATCCCTCTTATGAAACTACTAATCCGTTAGGTGATATATTTATATATGCATCACGAATTCTATTTTAAATATATTAATTAAATATTAACAATCCACAAGAATGTCTAAGTGCATAAATTATTTGCTTTATCTTGTTACGTAATGTTTCCTTGGTTTTTCTTAATATTCATTTAACACGTCTTGCCTTATTTGGTAAATTACCGATGTCGCGAGTGTCCTTGTAAACAGGAAGCACGCTGCACCTTCCGTATGAGATCATTTTTTGGTGAGGTGACGTCACTGTACTGATCTCACCGACAGAGTGGTATGCTTACGGCCCACTGGTACATAACTTACTTGACAAACATGAGATAGGGGAATCCGGTTTGGGACTGGACACATTCGTAAAGGTATTTGTGTATTGAAGTGTCATATCCGACAGATGGGATTCCAGACTGGGGTTGTTACTAAAACAATATTTCATATGTAAGGTAGAATGCACTGTTACTTTATATTTACATTTGTTATGTATTAAATAATGTTTTTATATGAATTGGATTTTAATTCTACAAAAAATCACACCAAATACATGATGTCATAATACGGAGGGAAATGTGTGTGTGAATATTAGAATAACTTTTGAGATGATCCCCCGCATCGTACCTAGCCTCTGCTCGAATCACGTGACATTCATTGAATTTCCTGTGTGAATCGAGGCGGGCGGCGGCCCGGTAGACATGGTTTGAACATTGAATGATAATATTGCAACTTTAGACGATTGTGCCATCGTGAAATTATCATTCTTGAATTTCCTTGTTTTGTAGGGATTTATTTTAACGTTTGATACACGGGAGACAGCAGAGTAATCAGTTTCCACACTTTCTGAAGTCGTGTGGATCATTTGCAAAATTTCAAAATGGCGGACGATCCGTACGCTGGTGTGAGCGCTCAGGAGCTCAAGTATCTTGCAGTTGATAGGAATCGTATAAATGATCCTATGGTACAAGCAGAATGGGCAGCAAAAAGATTAATTTGGGTTCCTCACGAAGTCCATGGCTTTTGTGCTGCCAGTGTCGTTTCGGAAAAGGGGGATGAATTAGAAGTCCAACTTGAAGAAAGTGGAAAACATGTGAAGGTTCACCGGGATGACTGTCAGAAAATGAACCCCCCTAAGTTTTCCAAAGTTGAGGATATGGCCGAATTGACATGTCTCAACGAAGCATCAGTCCTTCATAATTTGAAAGATCGATACTATTCAGGTCTAATTTACGTAAGTATCAATGTATTTCGAAGCCGAAAAAGAGCACACCCCAAAAAAGTGCATTCTTTATTGACACAGTCGCACTGTGATGCACGAGGTTAACACCGGGGCATGAATCACATTGTGGCAATCCCTAATGAATTCTGTTATCAGTAGAACTGTCTTAGACAAAATCAGTATTTTATAAATCGTGCTCGAATATATGATGAGAACAAAATAATCTTGACAGTTTCATCTTTATGCTACGTTAAAAAATGTATTGCATGCACTTATGATGCAGTGACAGCTTAATTGTTTATAATAAATGTTGCCCACAAATATTGCGAAAAAGTGTCATCTAGAAATTATTCTTGGTGGAAACCCACCCAGATTGCTCTACTAGTGTGTAAACATTGACCTGATCATGAGTGGATTGGTAATGTGTTTTACAGTGTTATAAATGATAAATCGGAAATAACAAGCATTAATGACAATGATAGCTATTGTCAGGCTTGACACTGTACTCGGGGGTTTTAAAATATGCTAGCTTTGCATTCATAGCGAAATGAATTGATTCTTTTTAGGGGAGGATGAACCCCTCTAATGAGATATCTATATATGGGGTTTTCCCTGCTATTACAAAAAATATAAAACCCTGCAATGTAAACCTTTATTGCACTTAATTTCTTTAGTTCCTAGTTGTAATCTGCCCTGACAATGACCTAGGTGACGGGAGAGGTCATGAGTCATCTGTTAGATGCTGATAAGACATTGATTTTGTAGGGGTGTACAGAGGTACATTACGGTATTTGGCTTCAAATTAAATGACACTCTGCTTTAGTTATCTGATCCATTTCCTTTCATTTTCAAATTTGGTCATGAAGTCACCCATTGTAACCTGACAATGTCGTTACGAGTAATAACAGAGATTAACCGAACACAATTTACACCCCCTATTGTAATGATTCCTTACCAGGAAATGGGTTATATAGTATTTCCTGATACTAATTGAGCTCAGGCTCTAGTTTATGACAAACTTTTAATTCCAACTGCTGGAAATTTGGCAATGTCTATGTCAACTCATATAACTATGAGTAGAAGGGACTACAAAGTTATTTTGGAATATCCGTTCCTGGTCCTGCATTTGATGTTTACATTTTGTCAGATGAACCCTTGTCAAAGCAGTTATTAACTAGTATCTTAGTAGTTTTAGTGCACTATAAAGGTATATAGAATTGAACCTTCAATAAAAAGTTGTATAAAACTTCCAACTGTATAATTTGTGCAATAAAACCTTAATTGTATAGGGAAATCCGTCTGATTAGAATCCAGTAATCAAAAGTGTGTTTCTAATTTTGGTATACATAAATTTAACCCGTATAAAACTTCCTTATGTCAGAACTAGATAAATGATTTTGCGGTTAAGCTGTTATTTATAGTGTATTGGCTGCGATAATTGTATATAGGTCACAGTGCTGGAGGTCTATATGTTGTCTTGGTTGAGTGCTTCTAAAATTAGGACAGCTAGTATGTATATTCGTCCGACAGGTGGACAGGTGATCAGATGACCATGGACAGGTGAAGAAATGATGGAACATTTTCCCTACATGTATTACATCTGTAGTGTCACCTTGCAATCTCCTAACACATAATAATAATGAAGATGAAGCTTATCAAAAGCCTTTATGTGTGTATCATATGAATTTACGATGTACGATATACCCCTCCCTGCCCCAACTGGTGACCAGACTGATTTATTCTAACATTTTTCACGTGCATGGCAGTTGTTAATTATATAATTATGTAATTTGTCATTGTGCCTGGTAATTTTTTACTACCAAAACTTGTTCATAAGCAAGCCCTACTGAAGGTAGTCATTAATTACTTGGCCTGTTGCCTACAATTTATACATTTCTAGTTGATACCGGTTTCTTATAAATATCCCACATTGCCCATTTTTGGTCAATCTCCTAAGCGAATGGATTATTCAAAATTCTTCTCAGTAAAAAAAACATCCATTTCTGAAGACAATTTGCGAAATGTTGTGATTTCAAGACTTTTTACTTTGAAGTGACAGAAGTTCACACAAATCAAATTGTCTTAAGAAGTTTGTAAGTCTTAGTGTTGTGTGCCGATAGAAAAGTGAACTACTATTTTACTAAGGCAAGAGTTTTAGGTGACTTGGTCAGCATATATACCTGTCATAAAGATGTCCAGGTGGAGAGGGTGTTATCTGGAGCCAGGGGTAGTATACAAGTTGATGGTATACAGATACACTTACAAGATAGCCGTGTTGTTATATCACCTGTAGGAGTTACCTGGGCAGGGACTAAATGGCTCACCGTTATTTGAGGTTGGCAAACACAATGTGGGCACCAGTGTTTACCCCCTTTAATTACACACTGGCTGTCCTCCACTGGTATAAACCAGATGTCAGAGATACATCCTGTAGTCATTTCTTAGTAATATAACACACACTTCTTATAAGATTAAGGAAACAGCTCATCTACACATTATTTGAGAACCAATAAGGCAGAGGAAACAGATTTGTTAAAAAAATGTCTGTACCTAGAGTGCAATACTAATACTTAGCCTTTTCAACAGTCTGTGGTTTGTTCTTCCTCCTTATGAGACTAGATGTAGAAAAGAACTTTTTATTCAGGACTTAATTAGCATGTCCAGTTGTCCACATTTATTTCCCTGATTATGAAAAGCAACTTTTTTCCAGTGGTTGCATGAACAAAATTAAAAAGAAACGTCACACAAGTTTGAAATGTTATAAAATGAGCCAGTCAAAAGGATAATTGTTTGATTTTATCTTTTAAACATTCAGTACACAGCAGTTTGTTAGAGAAATACTTCCTAGAGCTCTACAAGTACCCAGTCTGTAATTTATAATGATTAACTAGTGAATAGATAACTGGACCACAAAGTTAGATTATTCATGCTTCACAAAAGAGTGATTGATGCATGGAACATGAGTAAAACTAACAGACACAACAGGAAGTACATCACCACTCCAGCTTAATACATAAAAAGGTGCACTGGCTACAGCCAGGCAATAATGACCCATTTATAGACGATTCAGTTTATAATGCAAGCACTGTTGGCAATCTGCCCAAATTTGCATTATTCTTTTTAATTTCCCCTACTAACTACACGACTTGAAGAGGAAGATAACAAAAGTTACATATATATATATAATAGAATCTAGTGTAACAAGAAGGTGCACTACCTTTTTTTATTTGAAGAGTTAGATTGCAAATATTACTTTGAAATCTTTTTTACAGTGTACATATGTCATTTAAATCTTTTAGCAAATTTATATAAAATTTATTTTTACTTTATTCGTCATGCATCAGTGGAACAGTTGGCATGAAATGCTTACATAACGATGAGTTAACATTAATCAGTTTCATCAGTTGTTATTTCCCTCATGATCATACCACCAGGGGTTTAGCTGTCCGTATTTGTAATACCATCTTGACAAGATAGATATGTGTAGTCAAATAAACCTAGTTCAAATGTATAATTTTTGCTTTTAGTAGTTTCAGATGAAGATTGGTTTCAATTTTTTGTCAAAATTTAATGTTTAATTGAATTACGATATAAACAAATGTATATATATGTATCATCAAATACGACAAATTTGAGATATTTGGATTTTAGTTTGAGGTTAAAAAATATTGCATCTTTTTAAAAACGTCTTTATTTTCTATAATATGCAAATTCACTTAACAATTAATTTACCTACTGTATATGTTCAAATAAGCATGCCCGGTGTTAAAAGTTAACTGGTTGGTAAATAAGTGTTCTCATAGCATAAATGTAAGTAATGAATGATAAGAAGTTTTTATGAAGTTTACTAATTCATAAAATTTCGGTTATAATCTACAGGAATAGACAGTAAATATTGGCATGTTCATTTCAATTTCAGACATACTCTGGTCTGTTTTGTGTGGTGGTGAACCCATACAAAAGACTACCAATCTACACAGAAAAAGTCATCGATTTGTACAAGGGCAAAAAGCGACATGAAGTTCCACCCCACGTTTACGCCATCACAGACGCAGCTTACCGCAGCATGTTACAAGGTAATGAATTGGAAGAGGATAACATCAACATGTTTATTCTGTTGTCTTCAGAGGTTCCACTGTTTCAAAAATTCTCAAGCAAGCAATACTACTTATGTCATATGGATGAATATAATGAGACATATCTCAGATACACTCGGAGTCCCCCTTCAGTATTCCCCCCCCCCCCATTTTTTCACAATGGTATTACAGATTTATATTGTGTGGCGAACAAACAAAAAGGGTGGTCACTAATTTATTGTAGTGCTGACAGTTTTGTTGATAAGGTATTGCATAGATCTATGGGTGCAAATTTTATAGATATATATATGTCTCTTTAACCGATCATGATAGGCAGTGAAACTGTTCAAAGGCAGTGTTACCAATCCTACAATACTTTACTTCAGGTAAATTGTTTCAAAAAGAATTCTTTATTCCTTTACTTTAGTGAGTCAATAGGATTAATTTAGCAGACCAATGTACATGTATAGTGGAAGAAGTCCAACAAGTTTTGACTAACATTGCGATAAAAAAACGTTTTTCTAAAGTTTGTAACACAGTGTAGGGGTGACTGCCATGTTGAAGTGTTGAACCTGTGTAGGTTTGTAATTTGAATAATGTTTCCACAGGAAGATGCGAGGAAAAAAACCTGCCATCCATTTGTAAAATTTTTCTGATCGAGGCTAGCTGATAAGTTTCGTTTTGTATCTATAGGTCTTGCTCTAGATCTACAAAGTCAAAAGTCAGGATCGCTTTAATAACTTTTGTGTACTGTAGGTTTTATTATGGTCTTAAATAGGACTCTTGTGTTAAATATTGGCCTACTAGGTGAAATAACTGCTGATATAAATGAAAAAAATATAAAGAAATGTAATATATATATGTGTTGTGGATGTTCTACCTAAGAAGTTATTTCCTCATTGACTAGGAACATTGGTTTGGGTTAAGAGTTCATGGCTTTAGTGTACTGATCATCAATCCTGTGCCACTCAATATCATTCATGCTGACATTTATATATATTAGTGGATCTTACAGCTGGTTTTAAGAGGGCTTGGGAAATCTGGCCACTGTATGTGTATATTGTTTATACAGTAGATGGATGTACTTTATAAGTAAAACTAAAACTTCAGCTTTTCAGTGTTCCCCAAAACCCAAAGTTGGAGGAGGGGGGTACCCAAAGCATTTGGTTATTCCCTAATTTTTAGCTTACCTGGGCCGAAGGGTACTACAGGATCTTGAAAATCTATAAAATATACCCCCAGATCCTAAATTTTCTGGGAAAACTGGCATTTTACTTTGACATGAATTTATATATATGATTACGATTATACTCTGAAAAGTTTTTTTACAATTCTACTAGTCCCATACCTAGGCTAGTTAAAATATTTATTTTGATATTATAGGTACGTTGTGCTAGTAGACTTTAACAACATGTGTTCAGGCTTATGCCCCTAATATGAAATTGTACACCCCGGCGGGGCCCTGACTTGCAACATTAAACATCAACATTGTCTCGTAAACATCATATTCTTAAAACAATTTGGTCTATAAAAACTTATGTCCCATGGACTTCATTACAAAATGTTTTACTGTACATCAAGAATACTCGGCCAAAAGTTCTCTATTTATGTAAGACAACAGTGAATAGATTTAGTGTTGTCATCTGTATACAATACTAGTTATGCATGGCGTGCCTCGCAGGCCCTAGGGATCAGTCTCCAGTACATTCCAGGTATGATGGAGCCTATTCTACCTCAGATAATGACACTTCATTTACATATGATATACCTTCTTTAAAAAAGCTAAAAATGGAACACACTTGTCAACAGACAGACACCCACACATTTGTGTTCAGGTGCAGCACCCATTTCACAGAAGCGTGACTGTTTATTATGATTTAGTCTCAACTATCTGTACCAAAGTACAGCACTCAAAAGGTGTTTGCATTTTAAGCACTGAACTTTAATGACTATGAATAATGATGTAGAACTGAATTGTATATATTTCATTTTAAATTTGAAGTCCTTTAATAGTAAATTCAAAGTAAAACAAACTGCACTTGCACATGCTTTCAGCCATCATTGAAGTTGTAAAAGCTTTTAAATTTTTATATTCTTGTCGGCATATATACACAATGTTCAGTCCAACAGTAGCTATAGACGATAAAACAACACTGTAGGTCAGACCAAATTGTCAGTGATGTTATTTCTGTGTCTGATCCAATGGTATGGAAGCTAGGGAAAAAGAGTTACATAAAATTATTTTTCTACCTTAGGTGTATCACAGATCCGACAATATCATGGTTTATATTGGTCATAAATATTTCAGTATGCAAGAAATCTATATATCACATAGATCTATTGTCTATTGTGTGTAAATTGTAAATTGAAAAGACTGCATATATCCAGTAACTTCATGTTAATGATTCCCTATTAAATACGTAACTTCTATTTTTAAATGCTTCCAGGACATAAATGTCGGGAAATTCTGCTTTTATATGGCATGTAAATATTCATGAATCTTTTGCCATGTTCCTGACTTCCGTATAAAATTTGCATTTCAATTTATCCACAAAACTTCATGCACATAACTATTTAGTGAATGTCCCTTAAGGTGTACACAATTGAATCAAGACTTGCGGTGCTCATGGTATGAAATTCTTGCATAATTACACGATCTAAATTTTATATCTTTCACAGAGTACATACCTTTGATAGTATTGTTAACTTATCAGGAATTTCGTAAATTCTTTTTAAAGATCTTGAGTAATTAGGTAGTGCATTTCTTAAAAAAAACATTTATATAGGACATGGATACTTTAAACCTGTGTATTTAGGTGAGGACTTGCTTGATAACAGTATCATTGTATAATAGACCTACATCATTAATTTGGCCAAGAACAATGGTTCTGATATCGTCCTGGGCTCGTCCACATTCCGGGCATTCTAGCTTTACCATTGATCGTCTCCAGCACTGCTGGGGTCACATATTTCAGATAGCTACCTGACCTTGAAATTGGTAGTCGTTACCTTCCTTTGAAATGTGAATGAAGGGGATTCTGTGTAAATGGAAATCTGCAAAATTGTAAAGATATAGAAATAGAAATTTAATAGCAAATGTATTGTGAAGTAAGATATGTGTCAAGCTCCGTGATAACAGATAAATATACAAAACGTTGGTTTTAGTGGGCCCTTCAAACCGGAGGCAGGCTGTATGTGAACGTAGTCCTTTATATTATAATAACTTTGAATACTACAAAATGTATTTAAGATGTTCACTTACTGCTCCTAATAAAACAGGAAGCATTCTCGTCCGAGATAAAAGGTTAGACCACTAACACAAAAGGATGACCTCTCAATACCAGAATGACCTTAAGTATTCATATCTGTCAAAATAAGATGGCTGTTGGTTGTGGCAGCAGTTAAGGCATTAACAATCATCCGCTGGGGCTTGCTGGTATTCTGAAAATGTGAACATACAGCGTATGTCGTCCTGACACTTGTAGTGTTGTGGGCTACTTGTTAAACTTATCAGAAAGTAGGGTACTTGTTAAAAAACACTTGTCAGAAGGCAGGGTTGATGTATGTATAGCTTGTATACTTATATTTACATTACAATATCAAAATGTAATTTTTCAATGGAATTTTCGACATTATGTCCTTTGGTGTATGGGCATTTAATTTGACTGAAAAAATTGAAATGTGGGGTTAAGAGCCAAGTCATTGGCCTCTAAAAGGTGAAGTAAGGCCATTTATCACCTAGAGAAGTACGAGTTTGACAGATATACAATGTTGAGGTCATACATATACAGGATGTTCACAGTTGGGTTCCTATGGCTTACTCCAGGGGCATCTACATTTAAATATTTCAAATCCAGATTTGATTATACATTTATTTTCACCATGTATACATACAAGTAGTATGTAGATTTACTGATTTCTGATGGAAAAGTTGGGAGTCGCTGATGTATTCATATGAAATTTACAAACCTGACTCGATCTCGATAACATACAAATTAAGCCAAGCATTTGCAAAGATAAAACAGTGTGAATATGGGTTCTGCTGCCCTTCACAAGTGTTTTCTGTGATATATTAAAAAAGGATCAGGTGATTTGCATTAAACCAATATCGATATTCATGTAAAATGTGTTTTTCTTTTTCTGTTTGCAGACAGAGAAGACCAGTCCATCCTTTGCACGTGAGTTTGTATTATAAGTATAACATGGAAATCAGGACAATGTTTCAGTCGTATGTGCATGTACCCGAGTATCCCGATGTGTCAGGACTGTTCCTAGTGCTTTAGATAGTTCTTCACTTGAACAAGTTGACACTTGGTTTTGTCAACTTGGTTCCGTTCACCCTCAGTTGATAATCAGTAAATCACTAGAAGTGTTGCTTGTCACGAGTGAGTGTAAGTATGTTATATTTGATATGGACTTAAAAGACGTAGACAGTATTTTAATTTAGGGGATGTTCAATTAGTACTAGTCTTGAACTCTAGATCTATACAGGCTTGTATATATAGCGTTAGAACCACAATCAATATGATCTTTCCTAAGAAGTAATATATGTGCAGTTGTGCACTGTAGTTTATCTCGTATCACTTGGCAAAGACTGTGAATAAATCTAGTGCTTCCCTAAAGCAGATATATTTGTTACACGTTGTAGAGGTGATACAGTCACTTTAATACACGATTAATCATAACCTGAGAATTACTCAACTATCTGCCCAGTGAATCATCCGCTATGTGTGAAGTCAGAGAAACTGGATGTCTTGACTACATTATGGAGTGCCTTTCACTTTTCTGGGTTAAATTTGAAATATGCTGATAAGAGCCGATGTTAGAGTCTGCACCATGTTGCATCTACAGACGAGGGTATCAGCTCTAGTTATAAGTATGACGTATGGTTTTTGAGATTTAGTCGAAAGTTGTTTCAAATTCTGGCCTCTACTTCCTGGACCTGCTGGGTCCCATTACAAGTGTAGTTTGATTAGAGTATACAGGTGATTAGCGAGGGCCAGGGGATAGATAAACACCGCTTAATCTCTTCTCACCATGCTTCTAGTGGGAGGGGATTTGTAGCTCCTTACGCTGACAATGAAAGGGTAGAAAGATACATGTATGTGCACCCCTGCCTGGAACGTTATTTATCTAATCTGTGGTAATAGACACATAATAAATAGCAGCTAATGATAGCTATAAAGGGAGACTGATAACCCTTCATGCCCCGAGTCCCCTCCCAATAGACAGAGCCCAACCAGTCCCCTCCCAATAGACAGAGCCCAAGATCCTCGATTGCTGAATACATAACTGTAGGGCAGACAAATGCTGTTTTTGCATGAAGTCCAGCCTTTTATTGTTACAATGTACAAAATCTTGTTGTAGTTCTATGTTCTCATTCTTGTGGTATATTGTATGCTGAAAGCTTCGGTCTGTGAGCTATTACAATTTCTCTATTCAAAGGTCACTGGCCAAATTTAACCAATCTCAACAAACATGATCTGACAGCAACAATGTCACATAGTTATTCAGATTAAACATTTAAATTGGTACCCTAGCAATCATCAAATGAGTTGTGTCTGTGGAGTTTAAAAGGTCGTTTTGAGGTGAACAACCAGGTTGGCCTCAAATTATGCCGACTTTGATTGGGCAACAAATGCACGACCCCGAAAAAGAACAGAAATATGTCCACAAATTTTCATTTTATTACTGTCCGTTATGTATAGACCAGTATCTGGTGTAGAGAATTATATCTGGCACCTAATCCAAAGTTGTGTTGCGACATGAAGACTGGTAGAGACTGACAGAGTTGCAGCACAGCCTGACAGTGATGTGCAGGCCGACATGTGGTTGTATGTAAAGATAGATATAGACGGCTGTGATGGGACCGGTGGGGCCAAGTGCTCCGTGTTTGTACACCAGTACAGGCAGCTACAGTGGTAGTCAGCTTCTTAAAAAACAAAAACACATTGATCACAGTCGCACAGAACAGCAGACTGAGGTTATAGATAAAAAGACTGCCGTTGTCTATGTGTATTACATATGTTAGCCATCACAGATATCACTTTCATTTACAAGTGTTTTGTCATCAATTCTCAGGTAATCTGCATACATTACCACTGATTCACAGCTGGATTCTCCCATCATGTTGTAATTTGGATTGGTAGTTTTACAATAAATGAAGGACCATTGCCTAGTCTGATATCGGACAAATCCTTTGTCTGTAGCCTGATAGAGTTGGTGATGTTGGTATTACTTACATCTACATACACACTAAGGCACCTGTGGTTTACTGCTCAAAGTCAGGGTGACTTAAGCTTTATCACGATAACTTACTTCAACAGAGATGATAATAAGTTTTAAGACTTTCTACGTAATAAATTTTCTTTTAATTAGCAGCATTGGTACAACATTGTTTCATTTTTACCAGAAATATATGATATGGTGAAATTTCCTGTAACATTATACAGAAAAACCTCAATACAGTCCCTCTTGTTCATTTGCCACCTTGCTTTAATTTCCACTAATGTATTTCAAGGCCCCCTTTTGCCTGTTTGTTAGCACTGTCTTGGTATATTTCCCTGGTTATATCACCAGACTTCTTTATAATGCCCCAAACAATAACTGGACACATGGTGGCAGTATAATAAGTTCACTGTAGATCTGATAGGCAAACACTGTGGTTAGCTAATCTGTTAAATAGGTCATCCCTGCATTGGCGATGTTCCATATGTCCCCTGTTATGTCCAGTCATTTCCATCTCCTTGTGCAGCTTCCGGAGGAGGTCAGGTCCTACACAGTATTACAGTTCGGTGAAATTACTATAGTACAGTTGTAGAAGCCAGTTTATGCGGTGGGATTATATACACAATCCATTAAATATGATAACAGGAAAGCAAACTATAAAGGTCTCCTGGAGTTTTTCCCAGAAGTGACAACTCAGTTTTCAGCTGAAGCAGCAGATGTATGTTATATTTATAGACTTTTACATTTATGAAGAGTGTTAAGTTGATAAGATATTTGATTAAAGTTTACACTAAATGTTGAAAACTGTTCCCCTGCCCTATACTTGTGGCTTCAGAGCAGTAAAACAAAGCTGTTATCAGGGTGCTGGGCGGTAAACCAGCTGAAGGGCCAGGAGATAAAGCTGAATTATTACATCTTATACAATAGCCAGTGTTCATGTGTTGTCGGACAGGTTTTCAGACCAGTGGTCCCAGGTACAGAACTACCTCTGACCTATATCTATGTACTGTATATACCATATTATACATTAAACTGGTTCCACCCTTAAACACAGCTGGAGTCTCTATTGTCTACAGATAAATAGGGCTCTTATTTCCATTTCAAACTATCAAATAGAAAAAATTGTCTTTGCTCAACAATGAAGTAAGGGAACAACACATCTAAAAAAAACAAAAAGTGGAGATACCTGATGCAATATTCTTAAATGGGTTCAGGTATATTCCTAGTTAACTGGTGTTGAGCGCTCTGTCCTGATTTAATACCCAATTTATGTGTAAATTTAAATAAAGAAATGTTCAGTTTTCATTCCCACTCCACAGTTGCCCCGTGTACTGGCGTACGCCCGGATACATGCAGAGACAAGAAAGTGTTTTGAGCTGGGATGTTGTATTGTAAAAAAAATATTGCATTCTTTTTATAATCTCAAGCCTAAATAGAAACGTTCTTCAAACATAGAATAATACAAAATTTAAAAGGATCACAGAATTTAACCGAAAATTTAATCCACCCTGGTTTAACAATTACACAGGTGTGGACAGACCTGTCATGGTCCTGCTATCCAATTTCTTTATGAGTAAGCTTATGACTTTTATTTGCACGCCTGATAAAGGTTCAGGGACACTTTTTTGAAGGTTTTTTTTATAGCTGACGAGACAAGTCTAGCAGTTAAGTGTGCAGTAGCATGTCTGTAAGGATAGTTGTTAAAACTTATATCCGGTCTCCAACTTCTACAGAACACGACAATAACAAGTCTTAATGTGTTGGTCCCATGTTTTCATTGCTTATTCAGGTAGCATAGTGATTCCACTGCCAGAGGGGCGAAGTTTTCTAGTGTTGAGCTTTTGTGGAATTTCTCATTAATTCAGTCGACCTAAACGTGTCAAACAAATAGGTGATTCTTATAGGTTTATTGGACATAACTCATTTCTATTTAAAGGGGAAAAAAGATTTAATACAGGTTTCGTTAACATAACAAGTTAACTGCCGAGTGATGATTACGATACACATATTTCGTGTATATGAAAATATGTATACACAGTCATCGGATGACAGAATGCATGTTTTTGTGCAATCATGCATACTTAATGCTAGTGTAGTTATACTATACAGTTTTTGCTAGGTCAGCATACCTAACTGGCAGAGATATTTAGTTTACCTGTATATAGTAGACATGAATGACTGCTTTTGTTCAGGTGTTTTTTGTCCAAATGTTGGCTGCGGATTGGCTCATGTGCCAGACTGTAGTATGTGGTTATGTGTCTGGGGCGGTAGTAGATAGTCCGCTCGACTATTGAGTAACGTTTCTCGTCATATATAATAAGGAGACAGATAGAAATGTTACACTCCCTTACCTGGCTAATGACTCACATGGTCGTTGAGAAGCCCATATAAGGTGAAATTACTCCTAATCTCACTGGCTACCTTTTGAGAAAAAAAGACAATTTAATAGGCTCAAATTCTTACTACGTTTTTATCCTGGAGAGTTTGAGGAATTTGCCAGCTTGATAATTTATTTAGTGAGTTATTCAGTAGGTCCATGATTAAATCAGTTATCTTCACATTCCTGTATAAAATGGACAGTTCTCTACCTAAAACTGTACTTGTATGGAACATTCACCTCCCAGAATGATGTAGCATTTAGGTTAGGGTTGGGATCTTTGCTGCAAAGGTTGATGGACAAAGGGTTATTGACATTCCAGTCGTTAGCATCTGTGTTTAAAGTGTTGCTCTGCATCAGTATCAGTCCGCAGGGCACTAACTATGTGGTCCATACTGCTCCAAGTAACATCCCTGTAAAGCCTGGTCAACTTTCATTCATCTTCTTTGCAGCTTTCATGTTGTTATTTTTTCATAATATAAAAATACCCATTTCTATTTTGAATAAGTACATTGTGATAAAACATCTTAGAATTAGTTTTCAAAAAAAAAAAAAAAAAATGATGTTTGAATTGTTGTGTAGTGGTAGCAGTTAGACTTTAAAGCTAGCGTTACTTATGTAACGGTAATCTGCATGTACTTATCACAGGATTACAACCTTGTCAACAGTTTCACACTGCCTCTCTGAAAAGCTCCTGTGTTCGGTGTGTAGTAGAGGTGTGTGGGGCTCAGAGCACTGGGGTTGTAGTTAGATGCTTAGGTCTCCAAGATATATGGGAAAGTCACTGGAGTAACACTGGGGGATTGTTGGTGGAAAGAGGGATGGGGGTATTCAAGTCACTAATGTGACTATGGTAGTCCGAATTAAGTATAAGAATTCCAGCTTCTACAAACGAGAGCTTGAGAGATATTGATAAAGGAATCTAAGGTATTTGTGACTGACCCTTTCACCTATATTGATTAGCATAGGCCCAACTAGTGGTCAACAGGTAAGCGTGGAATGTCTTCGGCGGAAGTAATGATGTTGCAGGGTACTTGATCTGAAGTATGCCAGCACATCATTAGGTATGCTAGTGTTAATCTATCTGAGGAACTCGACAGCTACAAGTACGGAAAACATTCAACCCAAGGGGAAACTACAAGTGGGAAAAGTGTTCAGTCTTGGTGAACAAAATCCCCTTTCATGTGTAACAACACACACTTGGATGGTTTCTGATCTGGTCATTAAATGTCTATAGTAGCCAAGCCCGATTTTGAATGATGTAAATAAAATTAGGTCAAGTAACAATGGAATTCTGAGCTTGTTTACACAGAACCTGTAGGAACCTTTACTGTTTATCTTCTGTTTGACCAACCAGACCCTGATACTGATAGGTCGACTGAACTGTTAACTGGATAGTCCCTGGTTGAAGGTTTACTAAGGTCCAAGTATTTGGTTGGTTAGTCTTTTGGTCATAATCACACCTTGGACAACAATAAAAGTACATTTGACTTTACTTGGGCAGTCCTTCAGGTATATTTGATTGATTAGTCCACTTGTCGTTACCTTAATTTGGTGACCTTACTTGAACTGTCTTTATTGATTGGTTAAGACAATCTATGAATCATGCATGTGAATTGTTTATAGACAAGTCAGCTGGTCTTGTACATACTCTTCCTGTCTCAAATTGGTATTGACCGTCATCTTAGTCATCTACATCAATTTGATACCAGCCCTCAACATGCGGACACTGGATATATGTATCTATTTCTTTTTTCATTACATTGATTATCACATAGATACCAGCCCTCAGCCATTCAGACACTAGAAGTATATATATTTTTTCATTACAAGGATAGTGGTTTTAGTGACAGTTTGTATAAGAAAAAGACAAAAAGGTACATTACATTATTAAGGTTGACCAAGTTTGCAAGTTTTAGTTTAAAAGACAACCTCTGAAGACAAAACTGCGGAGATAGGAAGAATTTCTAACCTCCTATGAAACGTTGTGACATAATTGCTTTCCTGTGAAAACTCTCTCGTTACAGTAGGGGATGAAGGTGTTGTACAAGATTTTCCACCTGTATCTGTAACGATCGCCTGTAATTGCTCTCTACATATAGCTAATTACATATAACCCAGGCTGGGTCCAGATTGTCCAGATTATCCAGCTCACCTGGACCAGTGCTATAGACTAACACTACAGACTGACGGAGAGAGCTCTCTGGCTGCGGCGCAGATGATTTGATGACTGCTGGGATAATTAGTAAGGTGCTACTGACAAACTACAGAGGAACACCGGAATGTTTGTACACAATTTACCAAATTGGCACTGGCTAGCCAAGGGGAAACATCTGTGGATGTGTGCAGGTTACGTAGTCAAAATAACAATACGTGACGCGTGCAGTCAAAATAACAGCAGACACGTGTACAGTCAAAATAAAGCTGCTTAATCCATGTTCGTTACAGCCACACCATGTGCTCCACTTGTCACTCATTAGTGGGATTGTAATAGCTATTACGTTCATCAGTTTAATTACCTTGTTCACCACTGATACATCAGGACCTTGAAATTTCACAACCCCGCCTTGCTAGACTTAACAGATAATTTTACGCGTCGGGAATTGTAGTATTCGTGACGAGATATTGTCAAAACTTTCGAATTATGTCGCTTTACTTCAGAAGTTTCATGCTAAAGATTCTGGTTAATTAAGAATAATCAAATCATGAACCTGTTTGTTTACAATTCTATAGAAGTATCATCAGAAGGATGAAATAGAATTGGTTTTTAAAGCATTTGTAGATGAGAAGGTTGGAAACATTTCTATGATTTGAATTTTGAAAGTTATTTAGCTGTATGTCTTGATAGTTAATATAAACACTCTACAGAAGTATATACATGTATATCTAATTACTGCAGTGGTGGCTCAATACTGCGAGGTGGCATGCTATGCAGCAAAAAAAATACTGGTATATCTATGTCATTCTATATATGCAGAGGAAATATGAGGCGGTTCGCTAGGGAGATTAATGTACAATCAATACTCTGTCTGCATATTGGCTGAGTGTAGAAAGGCTTTAGTCACCAAACCTCGGGTACGATGACCACGAGAGATATCAATATGTTACGTTCGTCCGTCTATGACAGGGTGAGGTCATCTCATTTCCCTGATCTTGTTTGGTGTGCAATCATTAAATTAGGTTTACTTCTTACATTTGCGTTATTCACTGTTGAAAGTACAAACTTCCTCTCCTTTTGAAACAACTACAGCTTGACCTTCATGATTTGCGAGAGGTACATTTGAAACGTCAACATGTTAAAAATAGACAAGTGGAACAAGATATACTAGCTGTAATATATCCGTTGGTTAGAGGCCACACTGGTATGAATTTTCATCTGATGCCAGCTTCTTCCTGGTCCCAGATTTAAGTAGCCCCGTTCTGAGATTTAAAGTTACGTCTGCGTTGGACTGACTGTATAGCCATGTTTTGTGTAGCAGCTGTCACAAGCAATATTTCACTGGTCTTTCCCCGGAAAATCAGTCAAATTTAAAATAACTCTTTCTTTCTGGTGTTTCTGTCAATAGTCACATGGTTTAATGAATGTGAATGTCTTCCTCGCTTTTGTCCTGGTTATTAAATTATTATGTGACGTTTTATGCAGTTTTATGTGCCATCTTTGTGAGGTGAAATAAACAGAAAGTCTGGTTGAAACAGTGCCCTTAGAATAAAACGGAATTTAAAAGAGTTACAATATAATATTTTTGGTATAATGTAAAGCTTAGACAACACCTGTGTCTGGGATACATACGTGCAAGTGTAAATGGAGATGGTTGTCACTACGATGATAAACCCCTGACACAACAGATAACGCTATCTTTACATATTGTGTATGGCATGTTTATAGGGGGAAGTTTTTCTTGGTAATTTCATTGTTCCAGGGTGTAGCTAACATCTAGCCTACAAACAGAGGCCGTCTTTGAATCCTTGAGGCTTGTTATCTCGTGAATGCCGTCTATGTTGTAATCAGAGGCCCTGTACATGATGAAGTAATAACGAGATCAGGCCACTAGTCTTTTGTGTCGGGTAAATGCAATTTATGTTGAAACGTAGGGGGAAAGGGGCACATAACTCGCTGGTATTTACAGGAAGTGTTTTACTTGCTGATAAAAAGTTATTTGTGTAATTCTTGCACTATGATTGAAATGAGAGGTTATGAACTTTACCTTGGAGGGTATGAGAGTGTAGGGGTTTTCTCCAGCTACACATGTGCAGTAGCAGGCAACAGAATTGAGATAGACATGGAATTGAACAATTCTCTCCTTTGTAGGCAGCCAAAACAGAAAAAAAATAAAGTCAAAGTATTGACATGTTCAACAGAATTTACTCAAAATATATATCTGGATTAACATGAAAATTGATAGTGTTCATGTTATTTACGGTATGGATGTTGGATATGGACAACACCTGTATCGGAATACATGCATGCAATACATTTGTAAATATGGGGAGATGGCTGTCACTATGGTGATAAACATCCGACTTGTTTTTGTATTTCACTTTTGTATATATTATACAGCTAATTTTATACACTACAAATATACAGACCAAATTAATAACATATATTGAGGATTCTGAAAAACTTTTTGGCACATAATGTTTTATTCTTTGGTAGCCCCTGGGGTATCTGGTTTTATAAAGTCATTTTGAGCCCTGGGTATGCAATTATCTTGCCAGACAGGAATATCAGTAATTTTTCTAATACCATATCCTCAGTTTTCTAACAAGCTATTCATATGAGCTATTTATGTTACTAGTAAGTGCAATTTTAATCAACACTTTTAAATACATGTAAAAAAAAATCTGGTCGCATCGCGATGCAATATTTGTCCAGAAACGTTCTTACTGTAATATTTATCAGTATTAAGCCTGTATGAGTCAACCTGTTCAACCTGCCAGTAGGGCACTGACAGCCTGACAGGAACTAGATAAAACGCCTTGTTGTACATTTGAGAATTTCTTTCCTGTTGTACTTGTAGAGGTGAATCCGGAGCCGGAAAGACTGAAAACACCAAGAAAGTTATACAGTACTTGGCTCATGTCGCAGCCTCGAACAGGACATCGGGCAACCGTTCATCCGTATCCAATCTCCACATCCCGGTACGTATGGGCTAGTAGCTGGTGTCAGTCGCTTGCCATCAACTGGCTGGCTGCAGGGTGTGGCTGGGTGGTGTAGGACATAGCTAGTCCCACCTCCCTTACATATATATTGGTATGAAGTCTGATGTGTAAGCTTGTGTATGGCTACACTAGCTAGTCTGCTCCGTGATAGAGGAGATTTTTTTTTATTATTTATATTACAAATATAATCTGTTATGTATTTAGTAGATGTGAGCTTATGTTTTCCATCCTTATCTCAATGATTTTCAAACGTTTTTCTTGTCTTTCATGTATTGAGCTGTAAAAATAAATCATTAGCTGAAGCCAATGTTTTATTCAGCTGATGAACCAAGATCACCTGACCATATGGATTGATCCAGAAATCAAACCATGAATGTTCAAGTGATTTTTTTTTGGCAAAACTTTATTTTCAATTATGTTAAAAATAAAATGATGCAAATAGATTTCAGTTGACATAAGGATACTTTATTTTCTATTCTATGATATTGCTTGATCTGTCTGAACTTTGGGATCTAACTTTTAAGTATATTTCTGAGTGGACACTTTCAATATCAGACGAGGGCTAGTACTGTAGACAATTTCTTCTTGGTTAGTGTTGTGTTGGACCTATATGTATGTAAAGCAGTTTGTGTCGGATACATTATCTCTCTATATGATTGGCAGCTTTTAATTATTGTACAGTGTAAAAGGCCAAGGTTCAGTATGATTTTAAACATAGATCGGGATCATAAATGCTAAATTTGATTGAAGTTTTATTTTCTAGATCAGGATCTTTTTGTATTTAGAATCAATTCATTTCAAGTCTATTCATATTTTGGAAATTCCAAAGTGTCGTTCTACCATTGTTTTACCGTGCTTGGACTGGTACATGTAGACAGATTAGACTTAAATGTACTAGCCCAAACATTTTCATCTCGTTAAGATATAATTTCTTTTGGCTTGTGTTTGGAAGCTTTTTAAAAATATCTCCTCTGAAAACCAGTAGCCCTGTATGTGGTGCACTTTACAATCTCCTAGTTACTCTTTGATCTCATCTGGAGGGTGATTTTGCAAACGTTTCAGTGTTTAAATCATGTACATCGCATTGAAGTGTTAGTAAATTGTACGATCCCTAAGTTCAGATGTAAAGTTAAATTGAGCTGCAAGTACTAGTGCAGAAGATATTATCAGTGCGGTGGTGTTGTGCATGTTGATGTGGCATGGCTTAAACATGTCGTAAGTGTTCGTCGTGTGTACAAATTGTGGCTTTTGACATACGTACCCCTCAACGACCAAGGCTAAGAAAACAGGAAGCTGATATTCCTAAGTAGGGGGTGTTATATAATGAGACCTAAATATAATGGATCTTCTTCTGGTTTCCTTTCTGATTTCCTGCTCCTGTTGTAAAGCGACTAGAGGATGTCGGAGTTCGGGTTTCAAGTAGTTACTTAGTAATGTGCTAGTACAAGTAGTTTGTTTTGATTCAAACCATTGTTTAAAATAAAGCGTTGTAGAATTGGATCAATATTAATCTGCTCCCTACAAGTAGATTGTTATTGAAATTCCCTTTTGTTTGTTTTAATGCTTTATTACTTAAACCACTTTAATATCCAGCATCACCATAAACACGTCACAGATTCTTCTGACCATCTATTTTACAAAAGTTTCACTAGTTTTAACCTGTTGTATTGTCTCTTTTTAACTTGACAACTGTTAGCCAAGCACAGATCGTCAACAAAATGCTCTCACACTGGTAGGTCATGTGATTGTCATTGTAATCAATTGTTTTAACCCAGATTTCTTTTTTTTATATAAAACCTACAATGTAATAGATGTACAATTTATCAAAACTACTATTTGTGAAAGATCATTGTATCCTTTCCTAACTCATTCACCCCTAAAGACACATTTGAACTCTTCCAATTCAAAAGTTGGAATAGTTCATTATGACATTTCAGGGGTGAATGAGTTAATGAAAAAAAAGATATCACTATTTATTGTAAGTGTACATCTGTTACATCCCTAGTTAATGTAATATGTGTATCCGAATGTAAACAAAACCTGTTTTATATCAATACTTTAATTGGCCATTGGTTTGACCCTCCATATAAACCTTACGTAATTAATACGCTTCTTCTAACCAAATGTTGTTGCCATGTGTAAGAAATAATTGCATGGAGACGTGATGATTGCATGCCGCATATATTGGCTGTGTTGAAGTATATGTAATTAAAAAAAAGTAATAAAAATGGCCCTAATTAAGTAAATTATAAAAATAACATGAACATTCACATTTTTGACACAGGGAAGTAATGTGTTTACTCAGGCAAGTAGTAACATTTACGAACTCTTTTTCTCTACAAGTATGGAATGATAAATTATACTCTGACGGCTATTTACAGATTATAAAATCCTAATTATTAGTTCATATATAATATGTATCTGTAAATATACATGCCCTCTATACTGTCCAATTCTTGATGCATGAGACAGTCTGGCTTTGTTAGAGCGAGCTATAGTTTGCGCTGTGTGCTAGCTAGGGAATCAGGGGTGTCGCTTAGAACTACTTACTGCATTCTTTTATCTTGCGATTTTAAAAGTTTGAAATTTAACATATTTTGGATTTGAAATCCTTTTTGAAAGCTTATGATAATAAATCTTTATGAATTTTAATGGATAAAAAAGAAAGAAGTTGTGATATATTGTGATTTTACTGTTCTTAGTCTTAACTCATTCACCCCTTAAATTTCATAATGAACTATTCCAACCCTTGAATTGGAAGAGTTCAAACGTGTCTTCAGGGGTGAATGAGATAATGTTCTTGTTTCTTGAATAAAAATGGTTTCTTTGAGATAAAATTGTTTTCTATAAAATATTATATCATATGTGGTTAATTTCTCCCCAATATATATCAATTCTGATTCTATCATGCTAGTTTCTGAAGTAATTTCTATCTCCAATAAATATTTCATTCTAAAGATAATCTATCCTATAATGTCAGTGCATGTGTGAAATAGCATGAAGTTTTACTGGTTTTATATGACCTTTGTATGACCTTTGTTGATTTCTGTTGAGCCATTGCCTAATGAACTCTCTCTTCTCCATTGTGGGGCACACACTGTTCTATAGAGCCATAAGGACATAAACCTTGTAAGTACACATGTACTTGATACCCATCATCTGTGTTCACGTCACACAAGCTGTGTTGTCATAGTTGTGTTTTGTCCTGTATGTTTTGTTTATTTTGTATTTTTTCGTTGTTTGGTGTAACATGTTATTTGGTGATTTTGAATACTCATCTAGTGAATTGCATCTAAATTAGATGTTCATTGGGACATTTATTAGTTGGGAACTGGGAAGTGAAAAGGGTTTGAAAACGGAGCGGAACAAAATTAGAGAATAGTGTTTTGGATACTCTGGCATTATAGAACCTAACCAAAATAGAGCATGCTTCATACCATGTATTTAGGAAAACATGGAAATCAGGATCTACTAACACGTGAGGAGTTTTTGTGTAGAAAACAGTACTAGAGAGTGAGAAATAATGCAAGGAAATTACAATCATTCCGTGATCAATTGTTTTACAAATAGTATAGGCAGTTTGGTAATATATGATGGTCACGTACACCTGCCAGACTGTATATACTGTCAGTGAAACATTTCGTAAGGATATTTAATTTCCAAGTATTTATGTAGTAATCAAACTGACAGTAAACGGAGGTAATTCATTTGCGACCGTAAGTATACAGATCTCGTCGTAATGAACATTTGAGCATTTTTGGCTGTCTACATTGGGACCATGCTAGGTAAGATGGTGAAGATTCCAAACAAAAATCGGAGTCAAGGTTATGGCGATTTGTAATGTATCTATGACCTGGCATGGTGATCGGACCCCTATATATATATAGAATACATTTAGCCGTATATAGACTACAGGAAGGCATGAGCAGAAGGACCAGGATTAATCCAGATGCCATTAATTTCAAACAGATACTAACGGTTCCATTACGCATGCAGCATCATGAAATACACTGTTACTGTTCAGTCTCTGGTGACTTCACTGATCACTTCCATTCACTGGTCACCGTCCTCACTGTGTTAAGCAAGAATAACATATTGAGGTGATTGGTGTTGTGATAGCACTTTGTGACCTTGTTCATACTTCACCGGTACCTCGCACCACAGAGTGAACTCACTGACTGACAAAATCATACAAAATGACTTTGTACATTGATTGTATTGTGCAAGAGGGTATTACAGGGTCAGATTGGCCTTGTTTAACAAATTAAATGCTGCATTGCTTTAACCTTGTACAGCAAGGTCAATGCAGTGTTTCTCTGACCTTGTACAGCAAGGTCAATGCAGTGTTTCTCTGACCTTGTACAATAAGGTCATGCTATATTATTCTGACGTTGTACTCTAAGATCAATGCTGTGTTACTCTGACCTTGTATAATAAGGTCAATGCTGTGTTACTCTGACCCTGTACAATAAGGTCAATGCTGTGTTACTCTGACCCTGTACAATAAGG
>JAUMHH010029448.1:0-10394 GCA_032359455.1 Chlamys rubida
CATTGTATAACATGGTTTAATTGTTTTTATTTGTTCATAGCAATTATGTGAATATTGTTTACCTTGTGTGTATTAAAAGCCATTCTGAATTTAGCTATGTCTCCGCTTTTATATATATAGAACCTATAGGTAAAGTGTTATTTACATGTAAATTTAGTTTTAGATAGATTCGAGTTCGGCTCCTTGCCTTAGTTATTTTTGCAAGTTATTTTCGTATTTTCAAAAATGCTAGCTCTCAGTATCTTTTGCTACGCGGCCTCGTTTCGAATTCACAAGGGGACGCTTCCATGCTGGTGCTACAGCGGAACTGAGCTCAGTTTCAATTATCCAATACAATCCTTACTTCTGTGATGGCAGGGCGACCTAAAAGAATTAATGCCGGAAACAGAATGACTGACATTATCCAAAATCTAACAGAAAGGACGAATGATGAAGACGAAGGGGAGGAATTTCACGATTCCGTGTTTGAAAATTCTGAGGACCATGATGATGAGGACCATGATGATGATGCTATCGAAGTTAGACCCACAGACACGGTGGAAACCCCCGATGATAATAGTGAACTCAATGATTTGACACTACAATTGGAACAATTAAAAACGGCACGCCAGAAAGCCGAACTGCGAAAACAAATTGAAGAAGAACGTGAGAAAATACGACAAATCACAACAGGGGACGAGGCCATGCCACCCGCGGCTCGAAGCCTTACCACGAGGTCAGCAGCTGCTATAACAAGGCCTACAGGTGAGACAAAAAATCCTGTTGATGTTTTGACATTTGATTCAAAATCTAAAGCGCTAAAAATAGTTGACCATGTCTGGCAGGACCCCACGCCCGCTTACGAAACTGTAACCATGGGCATGGGAGGAAACATGGAATTTCGAATTGGAAAACAAAAAACACTCGACAAAGTCACAATTGAACAATGGGGCTATGCAAACATCAAAATAATGAATGTGTTACTCCGAGACGGGAAACTTCAAGATTCCGCTCCATATCTGACGTATTCTACTGCGATTTTTCGTCTCGCGTCCAAGTACGTTTGGCTAAGTGTACTTCTGTACGACCGGGAATATCGCGAGTTACATGCGACCGAGGGGTTCCAATGGGGTACCCATCGCCAAGATTTAATGGACTTTAATCTCATGCTAAAAGCGGACAATGCTACTAATAAAGCCATCCACGAGGCCAGAATGGGAGCTACAAATCACGGGCCACGGAACTTTAATCGACAACAACAAGATCGTCGGCGTGGGGGACCTTTTCTCCCCAACGGTGAGGAAATTTGCCGGAACTATAATGCGGACAACTGTACAAAACCCAACTGTAAAATGGCACATGTTTGTGCTGTGTGCATGGCAAGGGATCATTCATCAACTGGCCACCCACGGTATCGTCAACAATACGCTTCAAAAAACGAGGCCCCCGACAGGGTATAAACATTAAGACCACGCCTCCTCCTTCTACAAATGGCAACTGTTTACGTCTCGGTGCGTGGGAGGAACTTCTACCGATAGACTATTCGGATAGGGAGTGGATACTTGACGGGGTACGTAATGGTTTTCGGTTAACTAATATGTATGGACCTTATAAACATGTGGAATGTGACAATTATGGATCAACGTCAAAGTTTAAGGACTTGGTTGAAAAACAGATACTGACAGAAATTTCACTAAAAAACTATGTGGTTACGACAGAAAAACCCACAATTGTCAGTGCCCTAGGAGCTATTGAAAAGTCTAATGGTGATATTAGGCTCATCCATGATGCTAGCATGCCTGGAAATGGTAGCTTAAACTCGTACAGTTCAGAGAACAGTTGCTCATACATGGATTTACGTCACGCCATAAAACTTATTAAGAAAAACTCTTATCTTGCAAAAGTAGACTTGAAAAGTGCTTACCGGTCAGTACAAATTAACAGTGCAGAATACCCCCTTACAGGGTTAAAGTGGACTTTTAAGGGGGATAAAACCCCTACTTACCTGTATGATGCTAAACTCCCTTTCGGCCATTCCCATAGTCCCAGTATATTCCAAAGACTAAGCTCCTCAGTTTGTGCTATAATGCGTCAAAAATTTGACGTCACTGTCATCGCCTATCTGGACGATTTTCTAATAATCGAGGACGACTTCAACGCATGTCGCAGAGCGCTTCGTCTCCTTCTTAAGATACTACGCCAATTGGGATTTAATATTAGCTGGTCAAAAGTGAAGGATCCTACTCAGCGCTTAGTGTTCCTAGGAATCCAAATTAACACCCATGAGCTATCCCTTTGTCTGCCCGATGAAAAAATGAAAGAATTCCGTGATTTGTTGTGTTCATTTGTAAATAAAAAAAGGGCTAGTGTTAAACAAATCCAGGCCCTGTGTGGAAAATTAAATTGGGCTAGCGTAGTGGTCAGGGGGGGCCGTACCTTCCTCAGACGTATGTTATCGCTTATCCCCAAGTGTGCTAAAGGAAATCATAAAATAATTCTTTCAGTCGAGTTTTTCGACGATGTTTCATGGTGGATACAATTTATGTCTGTTTTCAATGGAAAAGTGAACTTTTTATGTAAAAAACCTATTACAGGATTACAAACTGATGCATGTGATGTTGGCGGTGCAGGATATTTCGCTGGAGACTATTTTTACACAAACTGGCCATTAGACCTCCCTGTTCTCGCTGGAGAACACATAAATGTAAAAGAGACGGCTGCAGTGGTCCTAGCTGCAGCGCGGTGGGGTCGTTATTGGTCAGGGAAACGCGTAATCGTGTCCACAGACAATACCACCACTATGTACGCTATAAACAAGGGGTCCTCCAGACATGGTGTAATTATGACACTATTACGTATGTTGTTTTGGTTTTCTGCTTATTTTAATTTTGAGCTTATTGCTAAACATTTACCAGGACGGTATAACTTGACAGCCGATAGTGCATCCCGCCTGCATGAAAAGGACCAATTATCACGACTTTATAATCTGATAAGTAGCTATCAGTACGTTGACTTTAATGTTTGTGAACTTTTACGCCATATGTCGCCCTCTTTCATATTCTTTAGGTGGTGGTATCCCGGACTTACAAGTGGACAAAGAGACACTAAGAGGGACAGTAGACCGCCTACAAAGACAGGGGTGGGCTAAGTCTACTTCAGGAACTTATAATACACATTATAAAACCTACATGAACTTTTGCGACACACAAAAAGTTGACAGTGTGCCGGCTACAACGGAAACAATTGAACTGTATATCGCTTTCCTGGTGGATATCAAAGGTTTCAAATACAGCAGTGTTAAAAGCTACCTAAACATTGTATCTATTTTGCACAAATCTGTAGACTTGAAGGACCCTATTGCCCAATCTTGGGTTATTCAACACTTGCTCAGAGGTGTTAAACGTGAACTTGGTATTGCGCAGTCTTGTAAAACTGCTATGTCACCGCATGTTCTCTTAAAAATGCACAATTTTTTGGATTTGTCATGTCACAACAATCGTGTTTTTTGGGCAGCTTGCCTGGTTGGATTTTTTGGCTTTCTACGACCAAACAATTTTTTGGTTAAAGGGATTTTTGACCCTTCCGTCCATGTTCAATTTGTGGACTTATTACAATGCCACTGGGGGTTTTTGCTATCCCTTAAGATTGTTAAAACGCAACAGTTTAGAGCGCATCCTATTGAGATTGTCCTCCCAAAATTGGATAACCACCCCCTTTGCCCCTGTAAAGCTTTACAAACTGCCCTCTTGCCCTCCCAAGATCCCCTCGGCCCTTTGTTGGTTTTGTCATCGGGATCTTGTTTAACTTACACTGTTTTTCTCAAAGCTTTACGCCTTGTGTTGGGAAGTATTGGCTTGGATCCCTCCCTATTTGGAGGTCACTCCTTTCGCCGGGGCGCGGCAAGCTGGGCTTATTCCTCAGGGTTGGGCGATTCCCAGATCCAATTACTGGGGTTATGGGCTAGTGACTGTTTTAAACGGTATGTGGACATTTCTCATGATCACAAGCGTGCTGCGCTTAAAGCTTTTTGTACTTGCCTCCCCTCTGTCGTACACGACTAATTAAACTTTGTTACCACCTAACTCAACAACAACATAACATTTTGGGTTTGGGAGATTATTTCTACAACATTGTATAACATGGTTTAATTGTTTTTATTTGTTCATAGCAATTATGTGAATATTGTTTACCTTGTGTGTATTAAAGCCATTCTGAATTTAGCTACGGTATGTCTTCGCTTATATATATATAGAACATATAGGTAAATTGTATACATGTTGCGCTGGCTTTTATACAACGCAAACTATAAAAATTGTTTTCCATAAAAATGATATGCAGATGGAAAGAGTTGGTTATTGATTGAGCACTAAAAATATAAATGTGTTTTTGTAAGAACTTTTACAGTAGATATCGAGTCAATAAATATGTCAAAGTACAGAAATATTATTTTGAGCATATTTTTTGTGATGTTCTGCCTTTTTGTTACCCCTACTATTATTTATGTTGAATTTTTCACGTTGTCAGTAATAGAAATTACTTTACACTGATTATTGGAAGGAGTTTGCTACCCTCAATCAGCAATCATGATCACTGCCGTTGGGTTTATCGGGTTAAACGTCTTTTGAACAGTCGGAATAGGAATTTCTGCTGTGTGTACCAAAATCTGTTATTGAAGAATATAGGAAAATATTCTTTTCAAAAGAGTAGGAAACGCTTAGTATAATGCCCCTCAGCTGCTTACAGAAAGTCCAAAAAGCAGTCTTAAACCAACGCATACAGTATGTGTATTAGATTTGTTTATTTGTTTACAGCTCAAAATATGACGAAAATGTCTTGTTATAAAAATTTCTGACTTTGCGGACAATAATAGGTGTACCGTGACAATGTATGTATGATATAATATACGTGCTGCATGTCGGTAATCTCATAAATAATGCAGGTTTAACGCTGTAGGAGCACCACTTCAGGAGTAAAGCCATTTATAAATTATGTTTAAAAAGTAGTACAAGGATAAAACCACTACATCAGTGAACAGTGGAAGTATTTAAACAGTAGGAAAACGAAACCACAATCGTGTATGTATTATAGGGTTGTTCGCAGTTCTGTTCCAAATATATTTACCGTCGATCCTTTTATTCCAGTCACTATTGATACAGGTGTTCCATTATCAAAGCAGTGTCTGAGAGGCTAGATTGCCATTTTTCGATACATGTTTGAATCACAAGCTGACTTTTTTTATCATCGGCTTAACAAAGCTATCCTATCTAGGTTGTAAAAAGGATAACGTGCGTAGAGGGGAGCACTTTTCAAACTTGTTTTACTTTAATCACCAATTATTACGAGGGCTGCTTCAACATTTTTACTTTTAACTTGTTTGATTAAGTTATTAGTTTAAAGTCATAAACTAGGACAAATACTGTCAGTCAACGCATCTACCTAACAGTTAATATAGAGATAAATACACGTAACTTATGTGAATGCATACACTTTTTATTAAATTATGTATATAGAATGGTCAGCGGAAAATATGTCGATTATGTTTATATGCTAACGATGAATGATCCCCTTGACCTATTGATATAAATATTTGCCCGTTGCTCACACCTTAAGTACGTATTCTCCTATGACCGAGAATGTACTAAATCTGGGTACATTGTATACAAATGTATAAGCGTTTCCCTTATATTTTCAACTTTTCTTTTTTCCTTTAATGCAGTCTCCAACGTCGTCTCCAACGAAGATGAATACTAACCCATTCAGTGTTTTGCTAACGTAGCAAAGATATATCTACCAAAAGATTATATTTATTCTATTATTTTCACTATGTTTTACTACTTTTTATTATTATCACCGCTACGTAATTTCGTCGCTAGACCCTTTGATTATTCATAGCTCCACCGGTCATGATATTTGTTATCTTGATACTTTTCAGAAATTTAAATAGAAATAATGTCAAAATTAGGCCTGCAACTGTCTTTGTATTTTATGAAATGTATAGAGGATATAAAATACATCTAACAAGAAAGTAACTTTCAAATATCTGTATATTGAACCATAAAACTAAATAAACAAAAAAAAGGGCTTTAATACGATTTTGGTATAAGACGCTCATTGTATCTTTCGAAAACCTGTTTGCAGCTAGATCGTGAATATCAACTCAGGTTTGACATTAAAACATCGAGGTGTTACCAGCAAAAATTGAAAATACAAAATAGCATGCATATCATAACGCTTAGTAGTGAGCTCTGTCCTTTGGTCTAGGGTCCGAGGTGACCGAGTGGTTAAACGTCTGACCGACTACGATCACTAGCGCTCCACCAAAGGTTTACGTGTTAGAGGCCAAAGTGGGTCAGTCGCCAGGTACTGGCCACAGGTCGGTGTTTTTTCTCCAGGTGCTCCGGCTTTCCTCAACCACCAACACGTCCCTGGCATGACCACATGTTTAATGTACTCGCAACAGCCGGTTCCATTTGAGGACAGGTGCCAAAGGAGACACCGCCGGAAAGTATATAAGATAATAAGTAATATGCCTTATTAAGCGATTGATGTAGAAGGATTTGTAGTGTCCTTGACCTCAAGTTCAATATATCAAATCGACTTCGCCAACCTGTTTCTTTTTTTGTTTAATTACACACGATACATCTCCAGCACACACGCAGGCATACACACATAGGGAGATATTAGCCATGTGGCACAGGACTAGTAGTTAGCGCCTGATAAGGCAGCTCCTGCGAATTCCTCAAAATTGTATTGATTAATATATATGCTAATTGTATTGATTGTATAAATTGTATATCCATGTACTGTTAAGCACTTTAGAGTGACTTATTCTAGCTAGAAAGGGCGTTATATCAAATGTTGTATATAATCTTAAGTGAATATGAATTGACATTGAAATACTTGACAAGATCTTTGTTACCTGTCAGTATAAGCTCACGGATGAAAGCTGCTGGAAAATCTTGCCATCGATACAAAACAAAATGTATTGCTAATCAGTAACTCAATCATTCTCACATTTTCATTTTCATTATAAACTTATTTATTTTTTCCTTTGTCATGGGTTTGGATAAAGCTAGCTCATAAGTAGTTACTTAAACTATATATAAGTATCGCCGTTCGGCTTTCTTGGAGAAAGCTCTAATAATAAGGGAACGAATGCGTTTCTCCAGTTTGGTATGTGGTATGCGTTGGGTATAGAGTGAAGTACACTTGTAGTTCGGATAGAAGAAACGTTTTTCTTGGAGTGGTTGTTCAAGATTGAGTTAAGGATCTTGAGATTTTTTCTCAAATTTCACATTCAAGTAGTTAAGGATGTCAACATTACCCGAGTGCCTACATACGGTTCGGGTTTGTGTTGGAACCCGGGTCTGAAAAAGTGTATCAGTTTTGTGTTTGTTTGGTTTTATTTGTTGGGCGTCCTATTAACACATTTGGTCATTTTATAGACGTACCTTAGACCCATGTGTGTAATGTATGCGTGCTTGGGTGTATATGTGCTGAAGGCAGAGAAAGTGGATGAATATGCCAACTTGCAGTTGCGCGGATCTGATGCTGACTTTACTGTGCTACCTAACAGAAATACCAGTAGCCGGTAGCTGTGTGCCATCGACTTTGTCAACAAAGGATTTCAATATTTGTTTTCAGTACCATTTTTGTTTGTTTCAACTGAAAGTGGATGACCTTTTATCTTTTTGTAGCGTATTCACATTTGTATCATTTTGATAACCATGGCTGTATACTCCTCTTGAAATTTTGTTTATGTCGGACACGTGAAGCAATGGCTTGTTCAAGACTAATGTTACACGACCTGTACGTGTGAATAAACAAGATTACGTTGGTTTAAAGCATTGTAAGGGCCCGTGGTTTGATTTCATGATCGCAGCTTTAAGTTTATTGCAATATGTTGGTGATAAGCATGCCGATGTGAAACATGAAACACGAGTCATGTTCAGCTAGAATTTATCTGTTGCGCCTTTCATCGGCAAAGTTTTGTTTTTATTCCGTGGATTTTTGCCGATACATATACCATTATAGACCAATCTGAAAAGCGATGTTGTGTATGGAAAGAATATTTCGAGTAAACGTGTCCGGGTTGGATTAAAACGTCGCGTTCCCGGCTGGGGAACGTCGAACCCGTAATAGTCCTACCAATACTTCCACCTCTGGAATAAACAGTGTGTAAATACAACTGCTACCCTATTTTAATAGTATTAACCATGATCAAAGAATGCTTGAATATTGTCTTCGTTGAGCAACTAGCACCCCAGCGATACAATGTTGTTGATAAGGATTATCAAACGAGGCATGTCCATATTATTATCATTAACTTGTATTCGAAAATATTGCAAAACAGATTCATGAAACAAAAATATGTAAATATATAAATGTAATAGAGTTTGCAGAAAAAGATAAAGTTGCTAGATGTTATATCTGCCGATACAACTATATACTTATCACACTGATCATAAAGTATAGTTCGGACAAAAGAGTCAAGAAATATAGACTTGTATTTAATTTTTACAAATAAATTCAGCCACTTGTAAATCCAATAAGGATGCTCTCACTTTAACCCTTGTCTGACGCAGGCTTCTACACCAACTTTAAAATTAAGTTTGGTAGCTGATATTTGTATGATTAAATTATTCATGTATAAGTAAGTCTGGTAGACTTTGTACATTGGACGTAAGCAATTGCTATGAAATAATAACAGAAACAGTAAATTCATTTTTTTAAGAATTTAAGATTTTCGTCGAGGCGTTTTAATCAAACAATATTTTTAATAGGTTATGACTATCTGTGCTAAATATTATTGATGTAGTATCGGCTTTTGACTGGAAAGAATTGCCCGAAAACAGACAATCAATCAGAATTGGGCCTTTGGGTTATACAACCGTTTAAATGTAAAACAAAATAAATATATCACGAACGGCATATCAGAATTGAGGATGCACTTATAACCGAGTTAGATATGCACGAATTTTGCTCATCTTTAGCACATGACCCGAGTACTGCCACAGCGAAACATATACAATGATTCCATCAATAAGAAAAGTTATTGTCACACTTGCACCATGACAACCACCGTTCTTCATTTCGGCATGCCCACAAATAAATCAACAAATGTCAGGCGAAGATAATTGTTTACATAAACATGGTAATGAAGTTCTGATATGAATTCCAATATGTAAACTTAACGTTCTCTGAAAGTTGGCATTAACCGATGAATTTTGCATTTGAACGAATATATTTAGAACATTTTAACTTTTCCAAGCTGAATCTACAGCTAATAAATGTGTTTTAGATTAATTTGAAATACGTGTATATTTGCTTTATGTTATTTCGACCGCAAACGCTGCTACAAGAACAGTATACTTCTCTCTCCATCAAACAGCAGGAATCTGAAATTAATAACAATCTGTTAACAGATGATTCTTTATATTTGATATACGGTTATAATTGCAAACATCAGATTAAAATCAAGAGGAGAGGATGGCGGCGCTTTTTGAGGAAATTTGGAACCGAATGGCAACCCCATACAATATGTTATTCGCAGTGACTTTTAAAATCGCATCTTTCTAAACTAAATACATATTTATTTCTTACCTTTTCATTCTTTTCATCATTCGCCTCCGCTTCAACACTAACAAGTGTTTTCATCTCCTCCGGACTTTTTACATCCTTCTCAGACGTTCGTTCCTTCCTGGCGGCATTTTGTGGCCATTCATCAAGGTTCCTGACCAAGTATAACGCCAGAAGTAGGAGAGCGAGAGATACCACCTTATACCCAAGGATGATTACGTTGACTTTGATCCGCAGTCCTGACAGTAAATAGTACAAGCATGCTCCGGAAGACTCGCATGTGTTTTGCCAAATAATGCATGTTGTGTCAATAGCCTTCCCAATGATGATCGGAGTGGGCATCCAACCTGTAAAATAATATAGACCTCGTGACTGTAAATATACTTTTATGTGATACATTTTTTTTAATTTAACAAGTATCTTGGTCCTCAGTGCAAACATGCATTTCCTTTGGAGTATAATATTTTTTAAACAAAGATTGTGAAACAAGTTCTATCAACATATATGATTCTCTCTTAATAGCACAAATTTCCAAGTGTGTGTGTGTGTGTGTGTGTGTGTGTGTGGTGTGGTGGTGGTGGTGTATGTGTGTGTGGTGTGTGATGGTGGTGGTGGTGGTGGTGGTGGGGTAACCAGATAACACAACGTAAACCTCTGAGAGTAATCTGTGTCTAGAAAAGTATTCGGAAATATAGAGAAAATATTTAGGTTCTAAATGTGTCCATTGATGCAGAAAATCTAGTTTGGTCGTAATTTTGCCCTGAAGAAGAGGGAACAAAGGCAAATTGCAAAGTCTGCAGGTGGTTCTCACATCAGTTGCTTCTTATTATTTGCTG
>JAUMHH010029459.1:0-10394 GCA_032359455.1 Chlamys rubida
GTCAAAGTTTTAGAAATTTGTACATCCTTTAGAATAAAAAACCACTGTTTTTATCGATTCTGCAAACATTCATTCATATCGGATTACACACTTGGAAGATCTTGTATGCAATTGTTCTGCAAATGGTCTAAACTAAACCAATCACCTAAAATCACATATTTTGTAAAATTGGTATTTTTGAGCGAACATAGCACACAAACAAACAAACAGACATCTACGCAATGTATATTGTTTTTGAATTTTCTACTATGTCATTAACTCTATCTTCCAAAAATACATAAAAGGAAAAAAGATTAATACAGGAATTTTAAGACTTCTTTGAGGAGTATATCCTTAATATAACGAGCATTAACGAAACCCTCGTTACATGAAAATAATACTAAAATAAAATAAAACAAAATGCTAGATTCTTAAATCACAGTAGTTTATTTATAACAAACGATAACTAAGAAACATCAACATATTGTGAAAAAAAGCTTTTGCATTTCTAAAACAGCTTATCAGAGATAATAGAAAAGAATTCCTTTAAACGGCTAACAATAAGTTTTCACTTGATATACAAGATAATTTCTTTTCTTTTCTCTTTTGATCTAGTTACATTGGTTATTTAAAGCAAAATGAACAAATCACAAAAATTAAAAAAACATAATACTAAAAAGACATGAGATAAGTTTAGTTATTGTTGTTCCTTCTGTGGAATTCGTCATGATTTTCCGGTCAAATCAACGTTTTTAAAATACTATCAACCAAATATATTGCTTCTCCCTTATCATTTGAATAAATAATTTCCATCAATTCTTCCGATAAAAATAATCTTATTGCTCTAATTTTAAAATGGAGTATGGATATAATATATATTTATTCAAAATAATATTTTATTTTCAAATAAGACACTTGCGAGTATTTTAGCGTATTATATAAACTATTGATTGCGACAAACCTATTCAATCTTAGTTTAAACATATTTTATTGCTTTTATATACAGCAATTGGAAAAGGTTTTAAAGACATTATTGATCTCTTCTCCTCGAAAATGATTACAGAAATTGTGAAGGCGACAAGACAAATGCACATATTACCATATACTATAACGAAATGTGGGTGATAGTTTCAATCAAGGGAGGCCACTCCATCATGTTTGTTCATCGTTCGTGTCATACCGATATTATATACGACCGGACTTTACAACTCGTTCCTTTCCAATAAAACCCGATTAAAAATATCACAACATATGACAGGTACACAAGACATTTCACATTAAACCCTTAGTAAATCAATATTTAACCACGGTATATTGGCAAACTTTGTACACCTTTACAACTGGGGCAAGAGCAACAGTAAATAATCATTGCTATCATAAAACAGCATATTGTGATGTCGGAGAAAGGTCAGACAGTTATTTAAGTAAATAAACACATTTTAAGTAAATAGGTTCTTATTTTCACAGAATTGATGGATGATTTTTTTTTAAATATACACAGAGATCAGCTGTAAATCATCTTTTACTGAAATCATATAAAAACAGACCCCTTAATTCATTCAAGTTATAAATGAAAGTTACCGAGAGCTTCGTATCGAAACACACTTATATAAGGTGTACAGTACAGGTGAAAACAAAAATCTACAATGTAGGCCATTTAAATACACAATTAATTCGCTAATAATCATGGATTTTCGGATAAATGTATCACACACGTGCATGGATGTTCTAATTGTCACAGCTCTTCTGAAAATCCTTCTCTGTATTGCAAGTGAGTCATGTGCTGGTCTTGGACTGGTCGCTTTGTTGAGTGAGGGGATATGCTTGCATGTACATATCGTGTTACTTCTATAAACATACACGTAAGGTGGTATAACAGAACTATCGACTGCAGCGTCTAGAAAATCTAACAGATGTGCGCCACTTATTTGTAAATATACCTTGGTGAAATCGTCAATTAACATAAAAGAATAGATATAATCAACAGGTTGTATATCATGGTCAAATATCTAACTCGAGATTATGAAACTCAATCCGAGTTGATCTTCATTATTTAAATCGATATTTAAATTCAATCTTCATACACGAATATGGATACATGTAGCTTATTTCTAGAATTACCTTGTGTGCTACTCTATCAAGTAAATACATTATCTGTATATAATTCACATAATCCCTCATGATATTTATTTATGCATATATGTTATATATCATCAATGATGAATCACAACCACTTTGATATAAAAATTGCATTTTCAATCTCCTCCGCCACAGCCTCCTCCACCACCATCACCACCCCCTCCCCCTCCCCCTCCCCCTCCCCCTCCTGTGATAACAGGATTTTCACTCAAATATTCAAATATATATGTACATAAAATAAATTCATGAAAAATACGTTTTAAAGGGTTGGAAATGAACGAGAGATACCGGAAACCACATTTTCGTTATAACATAATATATAACATAACATAACATTACATGAAATATAAAAACATATCATACAATGAACCATAGCATAACATATGATATAACATAAAATAAAACTGAGTCATAAGCATAAGATAAGTAACTTTGAAATAAAATGTTTATTTCCGGAAATGAACGAGAGATACCGGAAACCACATTTTCGTTGTCTTAGTTAAATGTTCTTTAGACTTAAAGCCGAACAGCTAAGGGTGTGATGTTGCTAGCGGATAAAATAATGATTAACGAAAGCGTTGAGAGTTCCAAAGATATATATCTAGAAACGCTGTGAACTAATTCCATAACCTGTGAGATAGCCGTGTGGACGGGCTGACTAAATGCCTGCTAGGATATTACAGGAACGAATTAAACCGTGATACTAGCACATATACGTACGTAATGGCAAGTCCTAACGGGCACGAGTATAATAGACAAGTTGGGTCAGAACGGCGTCACTGAACATCAAATAAACCAAACCAGGGCCCTTTGTAACCTCCTCTCTGCTTGAGTCATTGATTAAAGTCACTACATCGTTCGCGGATTAACAAAAGACGAATCACTGCTTTAATAGAACTCGCGGAATCTCATATCCCTTGTCGAGGAACGTGTAATCGAGTTCTGTTTGTTTGTAATTATCATGTGACGTCACTCATCAGAAGTATATGTATTTAAACACGTAATCTTTGCGAAAACGCCAAGGCCTATTGACGGGCGAAATGAGGTTGTGCGAGGGGAAAGGGAATCGGCGTCAGTTTGCAATGCTAAAAATAATGACAACAATATGACATGATCTCAATATTGAAACATTTTGGATTTTGGAACGTTATATATGGTGACAAAATGTAATAAATTATAATCCTGACTGACCCAATTGTAAATACAGGGAAAGCAAATTCGTACTTTAAATTCTAAATTCTGAAATTTTCGATATTTATCATAATATTAGATAATTAATTGATCTGCAACGTTTAACTTACAAATGTTGTCGCTGCCAGGTCATGTTAAAAACTTACACAAACAATATCTAGATAAATAATCAACAAATGCTATTGTTGTTGATCAAATTGAGAAGATCAATGGTACTATTTTTTCTGAGAGATCATTGCGCAAATTAACTTTGCAGTTGTTTTCTTGGTACCGTACTGTTGGAGGATTATGCCACTGAGCGATGTATCCTGTCAGACCTGTATAACGCGAGCTGGTGTACAATAAACATGTATGTATCATATTTATCGTACGAACATCCGTACATGTCATGCACGTCCCCGTGGGAGGCTATTTTACAGTTCATGGCACACTGCACATGTTGTATTGTTACGTGGAATCTAAGTTTTCCGTCTGTCAGATAATGAAGTTCAGATCGTTCATCATTTCTGAAGCCAGAAGAAGCTATACTTGTGTGTTATTGTTTTCTCTTGGGGAGATACGTTTGCATTGTACCATACAATGTATACATGTAACATGTAAACAGAAAGTCGAACACTACGCCATCTACTCTATAGGTAGCAGTGTACAGTAGCGTACGGTGGCCATGGGTGATATTTTTGTACAATGAATAATCCATGTAATATTATATGTATCAAACTTTAAAAAACAAATCAGCACTAAAATTGCTTCACATTTTAAAAAAAAAATCCAATTTGGTTTGAGACTACAAATCTGTGTCTACACAACAAAAGCTAGCTTTTCATGTAGTCTATTTTTGTACTCGGCACATGTGTAAATATTGTGAAAAATCCAGTTGAACGACCTATGCTAAAACGTGAGTATTTCTGTTACCGAGTAGGTGATATTCAATTTAAGACAGGTTTTAAGAAAAAAAATACTACTTGCGTGGGTCAAATTTTGGGTTAAAAAACATGTTTTCTTTTGCATTTTTTAGCGATTTTTGATGTGGTAACCATGGTTTTCACAATTCCCAAATCTGGCGAAATCACTTTCTGAACAAAATTCATTCTTCAAAAAAAATGTATTCAAAATGCAGTCTGTAAATATATACATATATGTAGGTGTGTTGTGCAGGATGAATCCGCTATCCATGTTTATCTGAGACATGTCCTTTATTTTTAGGATCAAGCCATTTCTACTGTACTCTGCTACCTATACAAATAGAGAACAAAATCAGTTACGAAATGTGTGCTTTTTATACTTGGTTAAAAATTATTTACACTCAGTATTTGCTTAGAACAACAAGAAAGAACAAAAAATAGGATTTTTGGCACAATCTATTTATTCATAGTGGGAATTAATAAAGGGAGATCACTCTCCGGTTCTTAGGTATAATTACATGCTATTTATTACATTTAGTTCCTATTGAATAAATTCCTCTGCAGTCAGTAACAGACAACAAGTAAGTCTCATGTTATTTCACAATGCATTTAGACAGTGTATTTTACTGAGTTTATAATGTGGTATCCATGGTTACCAATAAAGAAAATGTAAATTTTTGAAATTTTCATGATATATCAATTTACATTGTATTTACACTTTTGTTTTTGATCGATATAGACTACAGAAACATTAAGCAGTGTGTAAAATGCAATTATATTCAGTTCGGTAATATCAGTGGCAGAAAAGCGGGTTTTTTTGTGGCAAAATTGGCTTAGCATATAGATTCCAGTGATCACTGTCATCAATGGGTGGAACAGTAAATATAGAAGGCTATGATGTGATACGTGTGATGTTCCACAATCGCAATCGCTATTGCATGTGTCTCATCTTTGTCACAAAAAATTGTGCGTTAATGTCGACCATTTGTCTTTAGAGCCATGCAACATCAACAGTGATAGGAAGTTTTGTATGATTGATAGAGTATGTAGAGGACACCGCGAGGCTTTGCTAATTGTATCTTTTGAATATGATGAGTATAGTGTTTATGACAGCTGTTAATCCCCAGTGAACTATGTGGTTTGTTTTAAAGTTCATGTCCAATGTTTGTTTATGTTGATACCATAGTTGTGTATACTACTTTGCTGGGGTGAGCAGTTTGTGTATAGAGTTTGTGTTCTGATTTTGCGGTTACTTTTTCTGAGTTTGCCTATGTGTCGACGTCGTTTGTATTGTGTTGTTTGTTTTCTGAGACTTTGATATCTGTCTGTGAGATCCTTTCTGGCCATTTCTTTTCAGAAAGGATCCAGCCTGTGATATTTTAGGCCAATCTTCTTACTCAATATGAGTGCTGATTGACCGGTACCTACTGTATCTGAGTGTACGGCTGAGTGGCACAGACCATTGAAATGTTTGGCCCATAGGGTGATCTTTGGTGCGTATGTAAATGTGCGGTGATTGAGGCTTTCTTTTGAAGACCTAGATTTTTTTCAGTGTAACGATAGACAGATTGTTGTTTAGGACCAATTGTATTTTTAACTTATCTTCTGTACTGTGATGTAAATGAGGACCGTATGGTAAATATCTTGTATTGTATGATGGTAAATGTGCTAAACAGACACCAGAGTGTGCACAGCAGTTAGGAAAAGAAATACAACTTGGTAAAATGCAATACTGTTAAACGTAATAATTAAAGGAGTATTTTGCTAACTTAGTTTAAGTGCTTTTGATTATAATTTATGTTTTTAAATTGTAACTTGAAAGAAAAAAAACTAACTGGCATAACTCACGAAAGAAAATCAGTTTTTATCACATTTCTTAAAATGTGAAAGATGAAATGTGGTTGAATTTTTTTTTTTTAGAAATACAAAATGTTATTGTGTATTAAACGCTTTTTAAAGAAGTTAAATCTGAAAATTAAACAAAAAAATCCAATAATAAATAGCCTCAGTGATGCATTAATTATTTCTAATTATTTTCCTAGATATCAAATACATTTTAATGAATGTTTTATATGGACAAAATATTGGATGATCACAAATTTTAGATACATTTATATAATGTATTTAATACGTTTCACTGAAAAAGTACTAATTAATTATGGTCCCACGACCAAATCCTTTTAAATAAAACGGAAGCACATCGCAAACGTCGCGTAACACGACACATGCGTCGTCGAGGATAGGCACATCATAGAAACCACGGTCTAAGACATTCTGAACGGTTTGCTGTTCTAAAAACTGCACAACTTGAACGCTAAATAGGCATAGGCATCTAGACCAAAGGCCGAAAATCGGCACTTCGACATGGTGTTTCAAAAGCGATGTTTGCTTTCGATATATTCCATACATAATCAAGTATTGGGTGGAACGCAACGCGAAGTAGGTGCATCAGTTCTCCATATAACATTACTAGAGTTACGCTGAATTTTGTCTATGCACTATGTCGTAGGAGAACTGTAAATATCCAGGTTTGTATTAAATCAAGCTCTGGGTAAGTTACCATGATTTCGGGAACAAGTCGTTTATGCAACTTAACCAGTACTCGTCGATTTTTTTAAATCCATACAATTAACGGGTTTTATACACGCACAAAAAAATCGAAAAAAACAGGTTTTCATGAGTCTTAGACTTCAATAACTTTAATTGCAAAGCAAAACAAAAGTAAGAATACATAACTAGAAATGTTTATCGACACACATTTTAAAACCTCAAGCATGGGAAAAAGACAACGGAAAAAACTCTATTCTAATGCAGACACGTGAATATCATAAGGATTTAGATCATTTGACGACAATTTTTATAAAACGTGTACCAAATAAGATAATTTCAGTTTTATGTACCATTTTTTTTTTATATTTTTGTAATAAATATGTCTTCAAATGAACTCCCTGTTCATTTGAAGACAATGCGATACTTCTGAAAAAATCGTCTTGTATATAAACTGTTCTAAATCTATTTGGGTATACCAATATACTTACCTGGTCTTCGCACGATATGGGCGGATACGATTCCAAAGAAGAGGACAAGCAGATGTAGCATGGCTGTGTGAATAGAGAAATGTGTTTAAACGTACAGCACTTTGCTTAAATAGTTCTTCCACACAGTTAAAGAATGAAAGTCATGAAAATAGTCATTTGTAAATATTTTACCATTGTTACATAACGGCTCTTTATTTAACTATACTCCTGTTACCCAGGCCAACAAATAACCATGAGCTTAGCATTCTTCTATAAACAAAGACCTACAAATACATGATACACGACATGAACGCTTATTAACATTACATAACTCACACACAATAACTGATTCAATGGTATAAGTTAGATAAAGTATACATGTTTCTGCATTCACGCTAACTTACCTGGGAATGAACGTTGAGCAGTGAAGATAGGGCGTTTGGTACCTTCTGATACCTTCGAAGACTGGTATTCGAATGTTAGTTTGAATGTTTGTGCAGGGAATAACAGGTGCTTAGCGTGCGCACACACTAAGCCTTTCACCCAATCACATAAGTTCTCTCAAATATATATGTGTGACGCAATATGTAGGCGTGGAAACTTACCTGTTCGGAGTTAGTCAACCCTGACTATTGTATACCCAAATATAAAGGGCTACATATCCCCCCTCCCTGATAGGATGACTCCTGGCATCTTTATTCTACCCATATATATTTACAATAAAATACGAAAATGTATATAAAGTTATGGTAATTGATCTAGAAACAACTAGAACTGTAAGGTTAACCATTACCCCCGCTCCTATATAACCCAGAACTGTAAGCTAAAGGCTGACTACTTAAGGCAAAGCATTGCAAAGCAATCCATAGTCTCCCACCAGTAATGATTTCTTTATTGAATAAGCTGTCCACGTATTTAAGTATGTAAGTCACTGCCATACTTCCTGTACTCCCTCCTAATGCCAAAACATACCTGCAAACCAAATCTTGTTAGCCCAGATGAACGAGGTTTGCTGAAATCGTTCTAGAAGTTAAGGAAGAGATGTGAGCACAAAGATTTTTAAGAAAGTGCCATAACTTAAAAGTGGTCGAAATGAAAAAATACTACCCTGATGCACGACATCAGGTAGTAATTACCATATTTGGAAACTTTAATTGAAATCGGCCCAGTAGTTTAGGAGGCAGACAAAGGTTGTTTCAACAAAAGGCCATAACTCCTTTAAAAAAGGGTAGGAATGAAAAAGTACAACTTGGATGCACAACGTCAGGGGGCAGTTACCATATCTCTTCGGAGTTAGTCAAGCCTGACTATTGTAAACTCCAGAATTTTTCTTAATCTAATCTATTCGAGTTCCTTTTTCTTATTATCTATTTTTCCTACATTAATTATCTCTTGTTTTTCTAAATCTTCAATAGATTCAATGGCCTTGGATTCTCTTATTCTGTTGTTTCTGTTTATAAGATCCATGTTATATTGTTTTACCTCTAAGATTCATAAATAAAGTCTAAAGAAATAATTGGTCATCTATATTTAACTGTAGATCTATATCAGGTATGTCATCAATGTTTTCATAATTGTATATCGGGAGCCATTATTGCATTTTAGTTTCCTTCATTGCATTTTTAACTATATCTAAATAATCTTGGTCATATAATAAGGAGTTGTTAAACTTTCATAAGCCTTTTCCATTTTCAAATTCATTAAATCTTAATGTTGTTTTGGGAAAAGAGTGGTCAGAATATACTTTTAAAAGGTATGGACATACTAGAAAGCTATAGATAAGTAGGATACAATACAATATATGTAACCTAGCATGTATTTTTACCTGACAATAGTGATTTTAGTAATAAGAACATATTGAAATAAATAGTTTAGTCTAGCGTAATGTATAAGATGGACAACAAGTGCTTACAAGCCTGTTACAAATACTCCCTTCGATATAAAATATTGGTCTCTGTACCAATGTATGTTTACTGAACTTTTTTAATTGAATAAAGGGGTTTGCATAAAGCTTATATAATAAAAAAAAAACCGAAAGATTGTCTGTCTAGATGTTAATCTCCCGTCAGTGAAGTTCTCGATGACTTCGGCTTCCCTATGTTTCCCCATTTAACGGTTTTAACGGTAGGACAAATGTTTTGTGGTGTACTTGCCTTTCATTTTGTCACTAAACTGAATTTTTGTACTATCATATGTCACATAATAATGTGTCTGAAGGAACGAATAAAATTGCAAACTTTAAACTTGAAAATATTTTAGTCAATTTCAAATGAGTATACCTGGACTTCACCTATTTTTACATATTTCTGGTGTAATGTTAATGTATGACATACGATATATATTTTAATAAAATTTCCAATATAGAAATGTCTTCATCATTTTTGTAGTAATGTATGTGATGATAAAGACTGTTTGAAATGTCTCAAACAATAAACTATCACAAGGGAAGGGGGGAGGGGGAGGGGGAGGGAAAAAACTTGAAGTGTGCCCTGAACGGAAATGGTAAAAATCGGTCAGCTCAATGTCGAGATATTGAAGTGTAAAGTGTACGATTTTAACCTGTCCTTATATTACTAATTAACATAATCGTAGCTTCCGGTGAACGGAGCACTTTTTGTCTGTGACGTCATAATTTCAACGGATGTAGAAACCACCATGGAAAGAAAAAGACGTCAGTTTGCGAATTAACATGAGTTTTGATGAATCATATTATGGTGAAAATGACATTATATGCAGCAGATGTCATCTTTCAGACAGTGGGTTGAATGGAAACCAAACTGCCGAATCTGAAAAGGGTAACACATACTGGTAGCATTTCATGACCAGTTTCTGAGCACTAATGAGAAAATTTCTGAATAAACAAATTCGAGGGAAATTAAGCAACAATACTTGCTATGTTGTTGATCAGCAATATTTTTTTTTTTTTTTAGCTGGTAAGGCAGTCTACTATCACTTCCTTTACTCTACAGTGAGAACGTATTCCATCTTGTCGTCGTCGTTGATCAGCGCCATTCCGTGACCAATTTATGTGCCGGATTATTCTACATGTATTGCAAAGTTATATACTGTGGTACCGCAACGGCAAAGTCATATACTGTGGTACGGCAACGGCAAAGTTATATACTGTGGTACGGCAACGGCAAAGTTATATACTGTGGTACGGCAA
>JAUMHH010029470.1:0-10394 GCA_032359455.1 Chlamys rubida
TTCCCTTTATTATATATATTATTCTTACGATGTTGTTTAACTTTGTAGTGTTGTCATCCGCTTGTCAGTAATTAAGGAGACAGATTCATATAAGTATTTTAATACTTTTTTCTGAATCCTGTACTTATGTATTGTATGTATGACATGAACAAAAATGAAATACAATATGGTGTAAACTAAACGTGTGTACATGTGTTGACTGGACTGGACAAGTAAAATACATATGATATTGCAAATACATTTTGCAGAGAGCCGTTGAGTACAAGTTTCAGTTGTAATATTTTCATTTCTCTTCCCCCCAGTATTAGGGTGTCCTGTTTGTGATTACAACCTTATTACTGGGCCCTATGGTGTGGCCGACGATGCTATCAACGCGTCCTCAACTCATCCCCACTGTGCTACCAACAGGGCTAGAATCAATAGTACCACTGGCTGGTGTCCCGGCAAATTCGTGCATAGACCATACTTACAGGTAATCATGATAACAATTGACAGGTTATGTTTTTTAAGAAACGTCTTAAAAATATAACCGGTCACCTCTTTTATGAGTCCAATAATGTCCGGTAATAGGACACAGCTTTACAGAATCCGTACTGAACTCTTGTTGTACTGAATACTTGGCAATGTTAAATTGTAAGATTGAATGCATGCTTATAACATGTAATACTGGTCACATATTACAGGTCCTAAACACCAGTATCAGGTAAAACCGGAAAAGTATTGCAGGTAATACCTGACAAATGTATAACGTAACAGGTAATACTGGACCTTTATTACAGGTTATCTTGGACCTTTATTACAGGTAATCGTGGACCTTTATTACAGGTAATTCTAAATACGAGTTACAGGTAAAACAACTTTCGACCTTTCCAATGGATATAATTAATGGATCCAAGCTTAGAGTGATAGGTGCTGAAAGTCGATTTCAAAACTGCGTTTTAGACACACTGGCAATTTCCTGTCATGGAGGCAAGCATAACAGTTTTTCACATACTGGGCTATGTCCGTTCTCGAGCGAGCACAAGGGCTCTCTTCCCAACATGACACATTTTTATACACCAATTAATGGGTCTCTTCTGGAAGTGCTAGTTGCATTATAAGTTGGCGTGTTCTGTACAAAATAGCATCAGTGAGAAGGAGTGTCTTCCAGTCCAGCAACCAGGACCTTACTCGGGGTAGTTCAGACCTCACTGCATAGTTCCTGTCCTCCTTCCAAGATATTTGTCACTCGTGCCAAGCCTGGTCTTTATTATGAGCCTCTACAATTTCCCTGTGATTGAGTGTTGGTAGACCAATGCTAAAATTCAATAATCTAAAATTTAAAAAGCATCTTTGACCTTCGACGTACAGTGAATTCAGCATTTACCAGCTCAGTATCTTTCACCCTAAGTGTCCCAACCACTGCCACCATCTCTTCCTTGGTACTTCTCTCGATACAGTCGCCCATATACTGCCACATTACAGGAGATATCCTTAATAAGGTAGCATTAATCTCAAAACGTTTTTCGTTTTTCTTCTAAAAAAAACCTTACGTATCTGTACCAACTATTTGTCAGATACCCGAAAATTCAATAATAAACCTGATTTGAAAACAGGCAAGCTTTGAAAATAACCATGGGATTCATTGTATTCAAATATATCACGAGTGAAAGCCAGCTTCAAAACTTAACAGGATTTGTCTTGGATTCCATGCAGTCAATTTTCTCTCCAAAATAGGCCGCCTGAGTATTAGTCATATTGCAACATACTTGTACCTGGTATAGCTGGATTAGCAGGATATGGGCTGTTTCCAGGTTCGTTTGCAACAATAAGAAATATATTACAAATTACTTCTATAACACCTTGAATACCATTTGAAGATAATGAGAGATGATTTTCTTTGAACCTCAAAATGAAAACATGCACACACATGTATCAGCACACACCGAACAAATTAATATAAACATTCATAGATTACACAAACCTTCTCATAACTGACGATGAACATCGTGTAAGTAGACACCTATTGTGACCGTATTTATAATCGCAGAGATCAAGGTTCCTCTAAGGCTTTGGTAATCGTAAGTATTAAAGAGTAAACTTTGCGTCATCGACTAATCTGGTTGGCTAGGGTCACTAATGTTATGCTATCCTTACAATACACAGGTGGAATTTCGGACCGTCTCTATGCTGAAGGCTATAACGACCCTCGGGAGGTTAAACGAAGATCAATGGGTGACCAAGTACAAAGTCAGAACCAGTATGGACGGACTCACTTGGACCTACATATCGAACTCTACCGGCGATGAAATGGTAAATCTAGCTCGAACCCCATTGGTGTTACTCTGTTACTCTTCGATATAATGATTTTTGCTTATATGGAAGGCTTGTCGTTTTATGCTATAACAATATATAATATAAAATAAAATAAAATAACTAAAATGTAAAAAAAAAAATAAAAAAAAAATCTTTTTCCGTTTTTCCATTTTTTTTACGACGATCTGACTATTTGCCTTCGCTTCTGAAAGCAAGCGTATTATAAATCGCACATTCATGTTCAATATCTCTACGACGAACATGGTTATTATTAAATTTCTGACATAAGATTTGTCGGTATATGTAATACAACTGTCAAAGTAAAGAGATCCGTTTGTGAAGAACGTAAGTAAATCGATATATATATATATTAACCAAGAATAGATATGCACGCGTAATAAGGTTCTCAAACTATATTAACATTTTCTTTATTATTTAGAAGGTCAAAGAGCTGGAAATGTTTACCACTGAACTCAACAAAAATATTGTCAACCATTTCATCCTTAGTAAACTTTTTCTTTATCTTCGTCGTGATTTTCAAACATTATTCTCTACAATAGTGTTTAAACGATATATTTATATCACAGTTTGCCTTTCCTGAAAAGGTAGACTGTCTTCATAAGAGGTTTGGTAGTATAAAGGGTTAAAAGTCAAATATTATGATAGGCGGGATATGGTATAAAAGAGAGTCATAATGATTGATAAAAATACGTCACAGTCAACTGTAACCCTACTTTTTGTACTTTAATAGTACTCAAAAGGCTTGCTAGAAATCTGGTAATGGTTCGGTTTATTTCGTTAAGGTGTTTCCCGGAAACTTCGATAATAACACTTCCGTGACAAATGACCTGGAAGGGACTATCACTGCTAAGTACATACGGATCTACCCCGTTGCCGCCTTTTTTTACAGATCAATGAGGCTAGAGGTCACGGGTTGCCCTTCCTCATCCGGTGAGTATCATACTATTACCTTTTGCTACTTAGATATGTTTAAAGTATGGAGCGACATAAATAAACTGTAGAATAGGATTTTCTTCTCTTTCATCTGTTTATAAGGATATTGGAGAACTTTAAAATTGATATATTGCACCGTTAGATATCCTCAGGATATCCTCCCATATGATATATGCATGTCACTTCACAATAACTCCTTCTTATACCCATGGCGTGATCGCGTTCAACAGTTATTGTTGCAAAACATCGTTGAATGAAATGCTACTAAGTATTGTAACAGCTAAGGATTAGGAGGGGGCAATACTGCCTTCCTGACAAGCTATCTTTTCCAGTGATGCGGTATAACCCGGGGACCCGCTCACTAGTTCAGCAACGTCGAGCGTGGTCAGTAGTTGGATGGGTGACCGCCCGCACGTTGCAGTATATTGACATTTCGACTGCAATAATTACTAAAAGAAATTGCGTTCATATATGGCACTGAACGCAATTTGATAAGCGTAATTTTGAAGCCTCTCCTCCCGCCTCAAATAACGTGAGAAGCCAGTTAGAAGCCAATAATTTGTAGACGTTAGGCTGTTCCAGAAATCTTGTCTGCACTGACGACACAGACATTCAGTATCACAAATATAAGGGAATGCCTATATTTAGACCAATAATAACTATAAAATTTAGAATGTAAATATATTTATTTAAAAGCATTTTCAATGTTTATGCCGGTATGAACATTTCGTCCTCATTCGGTTGAATATTTAAAATGTAGATCTGCATCATTGCTACTCACAATGGCAATTTCATGGCTACTGAAAAAAACATATAATACAATATCTATATCATTTTATTGTGCAATCTGCTTCACATCTAATTAGTGATTTTTACCTTTTATGCTTAAACTCCGGAAATAGACAAAGACAAACTTCATCTTATTTGATATGCAAACTAAATGTTAAGAGTTATGCCCCTATTATAAAGTGGTTTCATCAGTATTTATTTAGATAGATAATGTTAAAAACAAACTTTTTCCGCAGGTAGATGTGATAGATGGAAAGCCAAGCTGGGATTAGCCGGTGATGTTTTGCCCGTACTTTTGGAAACATACACATCAAATCAGGGACTGTGTGGTGTGCAGTGTCGCAAACAAGCTGACTGTGATACCTTCCTATATGACGTCACATCCGCCCGTTGCAGATTGCTGAAATCGACACCAGATGGGTCAGATGACGCTGTCAACCTGGATGGAGTGTGGTATTTCGTGAAACCATAGCTGTGACGTATTCCTGCCTGAGAGAGATTTATGTGGCCATGAATTGCTTTATATATATGCGACTTCTTGGGGTCATAGGTCATTGCCAACCCCGACAGACAGTTTGATAAAGAAGTAGTTTATGTTTATATTTACAAATGTGATGCAATCTGAAATATCACAATCTATATAAGGATTAACCTGAATCTAGTCCAACTATCTGTCAATTCTTTAGAAATTAAAATCTGAGAGTATACGTACATGTAAATGAACATGACTGCATCTTCAATAAACATGATGTTCGCAGCTTCGGAGACAAGGATTAGATAATCATTTTGTAAAAATGTCTATCAGTAATTACACGATGCTTGTTAGGTGATTCAAAACAATAATGCAACTTCTTTTTTGGTTTTGTTCAATTTAGGATATCCAATTTCAACCTAATTCTGTGATCGCATTATTATTGGATAGTATGGGGCTAAATTTAATTACAAATTCGATGCGTGCTTTTTACATAACTAATGCGGCTCCCCGTTTCTGATTGGTCAATTTGTTTCCTTGCATTAACTCCCCTGAACATGGTTCGATTTCAACCACACCCGGCGGGTATATGCTGTTGGTGTCACGAAATGCCTTTAATGGTTGCGTTTGCCAGCCTCCAACATTTATGCATATTAAGTATATATCATCACAATTCAGTAGTTTTCCTCGCATGTTTGTTTAGGATTAGCATCACGCGATCCTGTGAATCTACACAAAATCTAAACAAAGAACAACAAATATAATATATCCTGCACATTCCACGATTTTGCTCACATTTTCATTTGTGCACTGTTTCATAACACGGTATCAAATCTCTATAAACATGTATGTTTGTGTGTGCATATTGCGTGTATGTATACTGATAATGGTGTGGGTGTGAAATAATTTGTCTTCGCTGCCGTTATCCCTGATGATGAAAATTCTGTTGTCGTGTTGCTGCTGCTGTTGATGATGCTGAGGAGCAGGAGGAGGAGAATGGAGCCGAATAAGGGAAAAGCCAGTTTACATACCAACAGTCTAAGGTTTGAAACGTCAGGGTAATCGCCAACCAAAGTGGAACATTCACTCACGAGGTCTAATTTCGGAGAGTTGTTGCTGACGATTGCAAAGAGGAAAGCTCACATTTGTATATTTTATGTGCATTTGTCATTCACGTTTATTGACGATTTAAAATCTCTGAAAAATAAACAACTTCAAAAGAGATATAATAGTTTGTTTTGAGTTTTGCGTCATCGCAACAGCCTAAGTCAAATGAAAACAATTCAAGGGCCAATGTTAGGCGCCATATCACCGAAAAGTCATAATCTGGACACTATATCATGTAACTCTACCCGGTCACACTATACTGACCCCGGACTAGCGTGTCTGTACTGCCTCTCACTCAAAGTTAAACGCAACACATGGATCAGTAAAGTCAAGATACAGAACCTATACTCGTTCTCATTTGTGCGAACACTCAAAAGCAAAATTAAGATATTGCCAAAGAAGATGTTACGAAACAATTGCTCAAAGAGTCGCAAGGTATTGAGAACTCAAATAAACAGATCAATTCACAAAGAAAAATAGTTTCATTTATAATCTTGCTGATAGTCATGTAATTCATAACTGCAAATGGAAGATTTTAGGTGTTGATAGAGGAATACTACATGTAGGTGTAAACGACCCATAACAATGACTTTTGATAATTTAAATGGTGCCAAAACGTTCTCCAAACTAGACCTCAACACCAGGGAAAAGGTCAAAAGAAAAAAGTTGTTTCAAAAGCTCAAAAAGGAACTTACTTTGATCAGACAAAGTTGGCTAATTCTGTAGTCGATGCAATCCCTGTTAGACGCTATTTTATCTCAAGAAGGAAGTTAATTACTTGCGCAAGCAGAACACCGACAGATGCTGAACAACGATATGAACAATCATGACTGAGAAAGTCATTATTCTATTGTGTGAATCTGTTAACACATCTATTCGTCTGTGGCCTTACATTTATGTTAACCAGTTATCTAAAACTGCTTACACATTTTTTCAACAATCCAAAATCCAAAAAGCACAAACGAAGTTCGAGAACTTAAACTTACAGACAGATGCCAAGTTTAGCCTTAATGCATCACATGTTAATATATATGAATCTTACTTTATATATGAAATATTGTTGAACCTGTACTTGGGTTTGGCAATGTCAACACATCGACAGATTTTTAACAAGTTCTTACCCGGGTTCGTTACTCCAATCTAGGGTAAAAACTGAAGCTAAAAGGAAGCATTGCACATCTGTGTCCATACAATGGTATAGTCAAAGCCGGGAAAATGACTTTGCATAATTTGTTATTTGTATGGTCTGACAATTTGCATGAAACAGAATATGCGTTTGCAAAACACTAATTGGGTTCGTTTAGTTTGGTTTGGTTTAGTATTGTTTAACGTCCTATCAACAGCTATGGTCATTTAAGGACGGCCTCCCCTGTGTGCAAGATGCGTGTGTGTTTTGGGAGGATGCGATATGTTCGTGTTTGTCTCCTTGTCATAGCGCGACTCTGATGCCGACTTTATAGTGCTATCCCACTGGAATACCATGCCTAAGGCACACATTCCGCGCGGTCACATTATACTGACAACGGGTAAACTAGTTGTTGCCATTTTCAAGGACTTTGGTATGTCTCGGCCTGGGGACAGAACCCATTGCCTTCCTCACCTGGGCGAAAGCTTAACATTCAAGCTAAAAGTGAGGTGTTGCCAAGCAAGGCGCTAGGGAATAAAAGGAGTAGTAACACTTTGTTTGTGTTATTCCTCAAACAGAATTGGAGGGATCTTTTGCAAATTTCACTTGAGGGTTCTTAATTATGCACATCAAAGTTTTGGACTGATTATGAAAACCAAGAATCTGACAGGCAGCCATCTTGTTACAGTTAAAGTTTGTTGTCATTATTCCCCAAAAGCACTGGAGGAATCTTTCTCACATTTGATATGTAGGTTCTCCTTAGTTGTGCATGTTAACTTTTGAGGTTGATCAAAAGACTGATTAAAAAGGCGGACAGGCAAACTGATCGACTAGATAAGAAAAATTAAGAGAAAAGATCAAACTGGCATAGAACTAATGAAGATGTTACGACGGTGGGCGATAAGATTCCTCACGGATATCTTGTTTTCTGGAGCTTTAGGTCAAAGTGGTAAAAAAAAAATGGTTGTCCTTACCCGCCACCGGATTGGTCATTAATAAATAACCTGTTCTTATTTATCGTAAAACGTAGATCAGCCTCAATAAATGGCATATCACGAATCATCAACAGTAAAACGACCTCTTAAGAGTTGATGGGCTGTTAAGAATTCAATAATAATTATGATAATATTGAAGCATAATTTGGCGCGATTGTATTATTATGCTTTAATTTAGCTTTTTGTTTAGTGTGCAGGATTGTGGTATCCGGGGCTTTTGCAACACTATTGATGGATTCTTAGTTCTTGTTGCCGAACCAAAACGAAAAGCTGACAAGACGGGCATTGCAGATAGTATCGAAAAAAGCTTGCGGAAACTGCTGAAAGAGAAACCTAAATTGGTATGGGTTAACAAAATAAAACTGGCTGATCTTACTGCTCAAGGTCGTAAACTTACCAACAAAGGAACAAATTACTGGGGAACCCTAGGCTGTTTCGGCAAAGACACTGACAATTCGCTGGTAGCAATAACCGCTGGACATTTTGTAAAAAAAGAGCAAATTGTCCAAATAGAAAACAACAGCACTTCGGAGGAATTCGGGCGGTGTGTACAAAGTCATAATTCGACTGATGTCGACATCGCGGTCATTAACATTAACGATAGTATGGAACCTCGTTGCACCTCTCAATTTCGTAATGAAAAAGGCGAAAAGTGCAAGGCGTCCGTATATCAGGAGGCTCAAATCAAGAATTGGCCGGTTCATAAAATAGGAGCTGCAACTCAATGTACTTCGGGCGTTGTATACTGCGATGAGGCTTACGTGTGTGACGAAAAAGGAATCATCATCATTGGAAACGTGAACGTCTTCGCAGAAGAGGGCGACAGTGGAGCTATCGTGTTCTTCTATGATCCAGAAGACCTACATCACAAGAAGGTGAAGCTGCTATCCATAGTATCAAAACGGGTCGATGTGAGAGCAGGCGCCATTCCAGTCGGACTTTCTAGAAAACCAACACTGACTCGAAGGTTGAAAGATGGACTCGATAAAGTCCCCAATATCAAAATATAATATGAAAGGGATTGAAAAGACAAACTCTGGAGGTAAAAGGAAAGATTTTTCATGACACACTGACTATGATAGTATTTGGGAGAAATATTTTATCGTGTTTGTTTTGTTTTGATGGCTTTGAACAGTTAATTAGGAAGAACGAGAAACGGACTGAAATTAAGATACTCTTTTGTATACCTAACATTTAGTTTATATACCAAATACTATGGTATAAACATCAGACCTACCCATGCAAGCACATGCATTCATTAAAGGATTACTTACCATCTGTCAATTATATATACACAAAGCTGGAGGGACGATAGTCTAGTGGTAAGAAGCCGGGCTCGTGACCGAAGGGTTGCGGGTTCGAGTTACGTCACAGCACTGTGTTGTACCTTTGAACAAGTTACTTTACTCCACTTGTAAACTCATCTGTAAATGAGTAAGGGACTGGGCAGTGCTAGAGTTGTTAAATGCTAGCTGTGAGCGCCTCAATGGCAGGTGATAAAGCGGTAAATAGGAACCTCAAAATTTTATTTTAATTTTAAAACCCAAGCAATGCAGCGTTTGTCATTTCCAGACCATATCTCAGAAACTGTGACAGATAATTTTACAAAACTTTCTAATTACATGAACTTAATTGTTTAGAAGTGTCACTTGTTTTAGGATATACTGTAGAAACAAATAGTCAGAAATGCATCATTCCGGAGCATATCTCAAACCTTTCAAAATGATCACCAATATTATTATTGGACTCTTTACGGCCCGTCAACTCAAAAGATGTCAGTAGCGCCTTTAAAAAGGAAATAAGACATGTTAAAGGTAATGACGTCAAACGAACAAAATGGCAAAAGACAAACGTCAACTTTAACAGTTAAAGGGATTGAGATAAGTTATATCTTTCAGAGCAGTTTTTAGGTAGGTTAGAATTGTAGAGAAATTGACAGTTTGGAAAAGAGATACGTGATCTGTTATATTATCATAAAAATATGATTGTTTGCTGAAGATTAATGTAATCTAATAACATATGTTTTACCATGCATTAAGGCTGGTCTTCACTTTTCAATAAATGGCAATGGGTAATTAAAGAATTACTAATCCGGAGATGGGCAGAGGAAAGCTCGTCGCGGCGGTTTCCTCTATAGCTTGGATACCATTCACCGATTTAAGTTTTACAGAGTGTAATGTGTCGTCTATGCATTGATTCTAATTATTTTACCACTTAAGACTTAAACAATTTATTTATTAACGTTTAAGTATTTGTAAAATGAACTTTAAGTCGATAAATGGTGGGGAAGAGCCTCTTTGGCGACGCGATCTTCTTTTTCTTTATCTGGTGCTCTCACAAGTCCGGGAACACAGCATTATACAAGAGGGCCTATATCGCTCACCAGGATATCTAAGCAATCATGTTAAACAACTCTCCAAATAAGGTCCCAGGGATAGGGCAAGAGCCCAAGGCCAATCCTTGTGGCATATCTGTATTAGATTTTTCTTGCCTAGGAATTGTATGTATGGAAATGGGGAGGGGATCTCAGCTGTTTCCATGTTGTGTCTCAGAAACTAAGTCCCTAGGGTTGTCCAGACCCCCTGGGTCAATTCTAATATCATCACTACCTTCGTTTCTTTATGCCCAGCAATTGTATGTATGGTTAAATGGTGGG
>JAUMHH010029481.1:0-10393 GCA_032359455.1 Chlamys rubida
TGTTGGTTGAAGAATGAAAAATGAGTGTGAAAATTAATATTGTAATTATTCTGTAATGCTGAAAATGTTTCAAAAAAAAAATTATAAAAAAAAAAATGTTGCACTAATTTGTATTCTGTCAACACAAAAGAAAAACTCACATTTAAACATTGTAGTTTACATAATTCTTTTTAAGTCCTTGTGTGAGTGTACAGTTTGTGTATGATATTTCAGTGTCAGGGAGAAAAGGTATAATAATATATATGCCTTACTTTATTCTAGGATAACTGAGGGAAAATATAGTGTACTATTATAATAATTTGAAACCACGAGTGAAAAAATAGGCAAATATATCGCTCTACCTTTGAGAGAACAACATAAAAATATAACACAATTGAAACATTCTTATTCAAACAAAAATTAAGACTAAGTATTCGGAAGTTTCTTTTTCAAACAAAATGTGATATTTTATTCAATGAATACTTTGTAGCTTTTCACTTGTCTATTTTAATGTATCACTAATACGCATTTTTTTACTTTCATCTTGTAAAATGCAGATATATATAAATAGTCATCGTTGATAAATTGTTTTAATTTCTACCTAATCTATTGTTAAACATGTGGCAATAAATACGTTTTAGATAAATAAAACAAATTTCACTTCCACGCAATAACAGCACAAATAAACAGACAAAATTAGTTAAAGATTATTGTGCTTCGAAAGTAATAAACGACTTAGTTAACGTTCCCTGAAGAATCAGGTCTGTCCTTCCCTGTAAAGATTTAATTGGGACACAAATAGTCTCCAAAATGGTCAAACCTTGCTGCAACACTTGAGATACATCACGATGATACATTCATTATAATCTGATGCAAGACTTGATTATTATTCCCATAAAAGTATCAATTAATTTTGCAGTTACACTATTTAACAGATGATTGTTCCATGTGCTTGCTACCCTTAGAACAGAAAACGTTTCCTCCTATCTGTTGAGATCGGTTATTGGTAGAGCTTCGTGGAGCTTCTTCTCCTACACCTGTCTGTCGAATCTTCTCATAGCTTGATGCACGTGCTTGTCTCCGTATCGTACGTATCGATAGATACCTTGCGTAATATTGAAAAACTCAATCGCCATTTTGTCGTCGAAAGGACAAAGTTGGAAGGCTTATCTCTGAGACTTTCGGTTAACCCTTTCACCCCTATGTAACTTTAGTAGAGTCTTCCATGCATTGATCTGGATGAGTCCATTATGGTCTACAGTGGTGAAAGGGTTAACTGAGACCCTTAAAAGCCTGGTCGTTGTTTTAGCTCCCACTGAACTCCTTCAACTCAAGGTTGTTATGGAAGGTCACCAGACTGACCAGACGAAGTCAAGGTGGGTCTCCTCTAGGCTCATACATAGTGGAACAAACCTTTGTTTCTAAACGTTAAAAGTTCTCATTAAAACAAACATGAAGTTAACTTTATTTATTTTGTCGTTGACGGGTCTACTATTTATTCTCGGATTCGGTTGTAGTTAATTGTGCACAAAGTTTCTATGCTTGACTTTTCTTCTGATTTTTTTAGCTCAAATCTTTTGCAATCATTTCGTATCTCGCAGGCATATTCAAATACTAGCGTTGTTTGTGTGGGGTTTAATGTCCTTGCAAAAAAAGCTTAGGCCATATGGAGACAGATGCTTACGGAGACAACCGAAAAAGGTCAATGAATTGCGAAACGATAGACATATGTTATAATGGGGGCAACATATCAAATGGGAATGTCAAACAGTGAGGGGACAGATAATGTTTTGTTCTCTTAAATGTACCTAACGCAGAGGACACATAAGAAGGTATGTTATGTTAGTGCAGTGGAATACACATTCGGATATGTTCAATAGAAGAACTATATTGCTAAGTAATGAGCCATCGGGGTGGCGTTTTTGTCAAATTTTCTTATAGCTAACAGAGTTTTCTAAAACCACCAATACGCTTTTGTGCTACTGTGATAATACGATTCTTGAATATCCAACAGATACAAAGTTAACAGTGTAGCTATTGACTCCCACTGACGTAGTGTTGGGATTAACAGCACGTGAAGGATGTGTCTGTAGCTATGTAAATGTCGTGAAGATCTGTCCTCTACATAAACCATGTACATGTATTATTCCTATACAGCAAAACAAAATACTCCGATATACAAATGTCTGGCGATGCTGTGTTACTGTTGCCGATTTACGTCTTTACTCGGGGAAAATGCCAGAATCTTTTCAAAATGTTTACGGCTGGGGTCAATCAGATCCCCTTCCTTTTAAAAGTATCAATGTATCATTGCTTCAGACGATGGCTAGACTTCAGCACAGACAAAAAAAACACCAGATGATTTATACTGACTCCAAAGTAAATCAATCGATTACTGTCTGAAAATGTCAATGATCTACTTGAATGCTATATCAACATTGTGTACGCGTTCGATACCAAAACGCCTCTGTATAATTAACTTCTTTTTCATAAACGATTGTTGTAAATTATATAAGAACACTATGTCATTTTATTTTTACACATGCAACAAATTGAGGTTGCTTTGATCATTTATTTTTTAAAACAAAATAACAAAAGCTATTTTAACCAATACATTATAACGAACAATAGCCTTTTTACCGATGTCGTTATCTCAAACCAAAAATAAACAGTTTCAGTAATGCATAGTTAGAAATGGCTACCATGAATGGTTTTGTAAGGGCCATGAGTATTTGACATACATCACCCACCCGTCTGAGCTATCGGTACCACAACCGCAGGTAACACGAAAACGAGATTTAAGCGAGATTTCAGATAAATTATACCCCGATTGAACATATAGCACGCGACAGCTGTCAATAAGGCTCTGATGGAGTGCTGTTCCCCACGGTTACCCAATCCAGCTTTACTTTCTCTTGTATTGTTCCAGCTTCCAACTCCTCTGTATCCACTAACTGGTAATGAGACATATATGTGAATAACGATCTCTTATCATGACACGCGCTCATTTTTCACACATCTACATTCGGTGTATTTTTAGTATATATTTTACTTGCTATAGACTTTTAATTCAGCAAACAAAAGACAGAAAATCCATTGATTGACTGAAAAATATATATATAGGACTACTCTTTAATGAGAAATATGACGATTTTCTCATTCGAAACAATTTTAACAAGGACTATATAACAAATTCACTCAACAGTACTGGATAGTAATTTAATGTGAATCTTTTAATTGATTAATCAATTGATTATCTGATTGATTAATAGGTACACCTGATTGATTGTGCAACTGATTTATTGAATGATGTAAGGCTTGACTGATAGTAACTGCTTGACTGATTGACTTACTGAAGAAAGAGTATGATTAACTTGATTGATTATTGGTTTATTAAGTGATTATTAATTTATTGATTTATAAGTAAATAAATTGATGGGTAGCCTGTAATTGTGATTTGTGTTAGATTTAAATCAATTAAAGCACCATGTTTATAGTGCTATCAGCACGGAATTAATATTTTCTAGTTACCATCACTACAGGATATGCTATATTCTGCATAATGTGGAACTGTTTTGTATTCCATACCGTGTTGTCTGATAAGAGATAATACCCTCGCGTAAATGCTAAGGCAATGCTCCTCCCCAGACAACACTTCATGGATGGAAGAAAAGTCCCTGCAGAAAGGGCCATGTTAGAATAATGTCACATATACCAAAAGAGAAAATATATCATTATTGAAGTAGAAACAATGTTTAGATTTAGGTCTATGGGTCACGTTTAGGAAATTCTTTAAAGTTATGCCAAACCGAATACCTGTAATTCACACATGTTTCGAACACAAGTTTATGTAATACATGTATATAAATTAAGACGTTTTATATTTAGTTATGATCTAGGTGGATAAAGATGCTAATTAATATTCCTCTCCGAATTCAAATTTTCTGGAATGGGTCATTTGCATGTTTCCGATTAACGAAGTTTATTTTGCGAGTTTAAAAAAAAACAAAAAAAAACGTAAAGAGAATGGGATTTTGAATGGGGGGCTTTCACAAAGCAAAAATGTCTAAATGAAAGAGATTTATTGATTTTATAGTGAACATATTTTATCTCTCATAATTAATTCTTAAGGATGAAGCCGGGTTTGTAGATCCCTACATCGTGTTTCCCAACAACGCAGGGGGTCTGCTTCCTCAGAGATTAACTCCGACATTTTCCATTTTCTATGTGCCATTTGAGATATTTCCAGCCCAATACGAGGAGTCTGGAATTTCTGGAGGAGCACTTTATCTGAAAGTGGTTCGATTATACTTTACAAATTCATCTTCCGTGATTAAAACCAAACATTTAGGTTGAAGCCGAAAGTTTTTTGTATTCTTGTTCTTGTAATGCATCTTATTGTCTAGACAAGAAAAATAGTACACGCATACGGTTTTGTTCTCTCAGAGAGAGAGGCAATCTTAGTCTCACCATGGGCGAGATTATGGTCTATGATTGAGTTCTAAAGCTTGCACAAAGAACATATGTTTATTGTTGTTTCTATTTTCGTCAATTTGTCATAGAAATATCCGTCTCTGTGAAATAGTATGGCAACGATATACATATTTTGTAGAACAGTTTGTGGGGTTTGGTATGAACAAACCTATTAAACTATCGCTACCAATTATTATCCAAATACATTTTTCCTACAAGCCATTAACTGGAGAATGTACGCAAAGTGTTTTGCCTGTTATTTATATGCTTTGTATCCGTACATAAATAGCAAACAATAAATGCGACATTTAACACATACTTACTGTGTGAGTGTTCTTGGTTATATCATAAATCAATACGTATTTCTCCAGATCTCGTTTTGTACGATATTCTTTCTTTGACACGAAGGTATTGATATCTGTAAATGATGTTCTTTTAGTTCCTATCCATTCTTCTGTTCACTTTGTTTACTATAAATCACTAACAAATAGTGTAAGATGCTTTGTCCATGCTAACTAAAACAGAAATGGAATTCATATAAGTCGCAAGCAAGACGATTTAGACTTAATAGAGTACATCTCTCTTGTGTGATGTAGCCAGAGAAATCTCAAGAAACTTTAAAAGATTTCCTAAATTTAGCACGAGGCTTTGATTTGATCGAGTGTTTAACTTCAAAAATCTTATCCGAATATTAAGATCTCTCAGTCTGCATCATAGAGATGAGATTTTTCTCCCCCCACTTTCTTACCGTCATAATAATTTTATTGGTGAAACCAATGCAATGCATCGTCATCAAGGGCACAGGGAAATGTGTGACAAAATTGGTGACGCGTCATCAAGGGCACAGGAAAATGTGTGACAAAATTGGTGACAAAATGTGTGACACAATTGGTGACGCTCTTTTAGCTACACTACATGCAGTGTAAAAGCGGTTATGACGTTTTCGGATTTATCTTTTCCCTACATAGAAGGTTGAACGCGTCTGTGAAGATTGGGAGCAAATGGAATCTGTTACAACATACCGTTCTGGTTATTCCTCTTCGTTCGTACATTTAATATAAATCACTGCTGTATTTCGCGAGTTGTTATTGTGATTGTTAATGGGAGTACATCACGAATTCAAATATTTCGTTTATGTTTTTATTTTGACATTTAAATGACGGCTATTATATTATATTTTTTCAAATCTTCACTAATAGACCGCTGTAAGTACATTCTTGGAATTATTTGTCAATTTGATATCTTTTATGTAACTGTAATTTGAGTTACCATTGTTTAATTGATCGCAAAAATAGCTTGTCCAGTGAACATGCATTTATTCGTCTCAAATATTATCCTTAGTGATAAAAATCGTTGTAATAAGTATGTGACTATACTGAGCTTTCTCAGTAAAACCTGTATCGTGATAAACTAGTACTGTACTCTATTATCCTTGTACAACATGTGTTGTTTTGTCCGTGCACTTTACTTTATGACTGTACTGAAGTAAGTCTGTGACTTTACAGTGTTATCCAGGTAAACCATGAGTTGTGTTATCCAAGTACTGTGTCTTTACAGTGTTATCCAGGTAAACCATGAGTTGTGTCATCCAAGTACTGTGTCTTTTCAGTGTAAAGTGCTACTAGAAAATTGCTGTGAATTAATTCAGTACTTGTTTTTATTATTGGCATTTACAAAAAAAAAGAATCAGCTTCTCTTTTAAACCTTTCCAACTTTAAAAAATAAAACATTTCCGAAACAAAATTAGACGTTTTAAACACATTTTTACGAGTCTTTTATATACTTATTTTGTTACCCATTTATTGCACCTAAATACTGATAGCTTGTTGATTAACTTGTCATGGTTGATACAGCAGATGAATAGAAGATTATTATATTCCAATACTGTAAACAAGTTTTAAATAAGACCAACGAACTTGTAACGATTTTTTTTATCATGAAGAAATATGAAGACATTTTCAAAAACAAGAATATTTCTAAATGTTTTTTTTTCTCATTTTTATAACTAAAATAGCCCCCAAAAAATTAATAATGGAAAATGTCTGATTTGAAACGTTTGCATATAGGAGAAGTATGTTAGTGTTCCGCCTTAAAGAAATACGATGACTCATCCCAATAGAAATAAAAATGAGGAAAGGTAAATCAACTTTGACACATTTTCAAACAAAGCACAACAAAGGTGTCACATGTGTACTTTTGGTGTCAGCTAATTGGATACATGGTGTGACACACGGTAGTGAAAGTCACGTGATGGCGGGAAACAGGTCTGTCAATTGTATCTAGACACGCGTCCGTCGTCTGGTTCAAGTGGATTTAAGTTTCACACGCTGTCCCCTAAACGGCAGGTTCTATTTCGGTGTGACACAGTGGCTACTGTACCTCTTGGTATCTAGTCTCATTTAAATTTCACTAGTTATAATGGACTATTACTGTCCAGTTGACCACTCGCATACTTTATATTTTGGCTAAATAACAGCGCAATATATTCTATTTTAGTAAAATTTTAATAGGTTATTTCTAGAGAAAGGATGCAATATTTATATTTTAACAATTTTTGCTAGCGAAAACGAAAATTTTCCCATTGGTATTACGTATACGTATATACCTGACTATTGTGATACTTTTCATGAGTTCGTCGATTAGTCTGGTTTAATGTGCAAATAACAAAACAAAGTAGTCTTAATAGAGAAATAGGAACTTCATATTCACTGTGAAACCTTATACATTACTTGTAAAATGTAATGATATTTGATCATGTGTGTCACAGAAGCATGTTATAATAATAATAATAATAAAGGCTTTATTTATTCTTGATAACGTATTGAGCTTGAACCTCATCTTACATATGGTCAAGATACAATGTATGATAAAATGTACAATATTTACAGCTTAAAGAAATATACATGTATAAAATACAGGATAAGGAAGGAACTCATAAATCATTTCAAGTAAAATTGCTTTGCAGATTTCTTAAATTCTAAAAATGAAGTACAATTTCTAATATGACTTGGTAAAAGATTCAATGTAAGGGGTCCTTGATATCTAAAAGATTTTCTAAAAATGTTTGTCTTAGGACATGGCAAGTAAAACACATTGGTAGATGATGATCTTGTAGTTCTACCCTGAACATCAGACATATACTTAAAATCATTAAAATGTTGTGGAGCTAAATTATTAAGTATCTTGTACATAAAAACTACTTGATTGTATAAAATTCTTTGATATAATGATACATGTAAGATATGATTGGACCGTTACTAGTGTTTTTGACTTTTGACATGGTATCCACGATATACCCGTATCATGCTTTTGTAGATTAACGGGAAATAAATTAAAAATATATATATGTTTTAAATATTTTGAATATTTTGTTTTCATTCAAATTCATGTCTAATATTATTTTTACTGAAGAATGAAATTTCATTACGCTCATGAAGTTTTAGTCTAAACAATGAACGATTCCACCAATAGCATTTGTATCAATTGAACATATGTATGGCATTAAACATACATCTGTAACGAACACAACATTTCCGCGCTATTATCTATTTTGCGTTATTTAGCGCTCCAGTAATCTTCAGAAATACTATACAATACTACTATTATACTTTACATAGTTTATTGACGTATTGACGTGTGCGCCAAAATATTATTATCGCTAAAATTGGTGTTTTTAGTTATTCTGATACATTTAACCAACGACATGTAGTATCATATTACGTGATGGCTATTTTTACAAATTCATATCTTCGTCCCTATGTTGATAAAAGTAGAAACGCGAAAAAAATTAGTATTCGCTAAAACCCAGTGATTTCACAGAAGTGAGAATAGTATGTTCATTTTGTAATCCCCCTTAAGTCCATGGTTTATACTCTAGAGCACGCAGTCTTTGATAGAGTTACTGCCGCCAGAATGATTGGGTTAAAATGAATCCCTTGTTGCCCCTTAATTTGGTTGTCTTTGAGGTATTTTTGTTCAGACGAGTTTTACAGGCAGACACGTCAATATGTTAGTGTGGGTATCGAGGTATGTCGCTATTATTTACACTGTAGTAATTGTAAGAAAGATTTACGAGCAAAATGACTTCCCAGTATCAACCTCTGTTAAATTGAGTAGATTCTATCTAGTAATAATTGAATAGGTTTAATCTATCATTAAACGAAATCTTGTATAGAAGTGTGTTTTGTGTAATGTAACACGAGTAATAGGTATTTTAGAGTTAATTGCTTCACTAGCTCTGAAAAACACAAGACGTTGTCAATCTATAATCTTACCAAAGAAGTAGGTGTAATTTCTTGCATCAGAGGTTTTGAACACCAGATACAGATGTAGACAATTAGCCGATACGTTAGGTGGCATCTGGATTTCTCCCCCATTTGGTCTGCCTCACGCGTTGTATAGGCGATACCACACGACGGGGAACGTTTCTACCTAAACGTGGTTCTACACGTTGTATGTACACTCAAACTAATACACATATAATTAACACTATAATAATGACGAGGTCAAAGTTCATATTTAATATAGGTGACACGATGTTGTATATTTACGTGTTTCTTTGCGACTATTTCTAAAATGTTATCACACAGAAATGAAATGGATAAGGTCAAAATAATCTAAATATATCCAACGGTCGTAAATTATAGAAATTAGTGAATCCATTCGTACAATTTTGAAATATATTTGGTATTTCTGTGCCTAAACAGTTCTCCCCAAATTCAAGGATATAGATCTAAGATGATAATTTAGATGTGCTATTACGTAGTGTATGACAATTTTGAAGCTATAATGTAAAAAAAAATAATTACATATGCGATGGTTAGTGTATTATATCCAATAGTTTCATATAGGGACAGTAGTTTTAATTTAATACTGTTTTATCACGGAGGGAAACATAAATATAATGATATATCTAAATAAACAATTGTGTAGAACTATAATATTTAGATGTGATGTCATTAGTACACCAGTATACATGGACGATGACATGAAAACATAAACCTATGATGTATTTTAATGTTTATGTAATAAATAGTGTATTATAGCCGTCTCTAGTAATTCTGTATGGAATCCTTCAATGGTATGGTTCATACTTATACATTTTTCACAGCTGTGATTTTAAGAACGGAAATTTAAGAATTGTGACGATAGATAAAAAGATATGTCTAACATATAATTTTACAACAACACATGTAGACCATATGTACACAAAACTATAAATTGAATAAGTAGTAAAATAACCATAAAGACACCACAATATGTGCACAACATGATGCATTTCCTTTTACTTCGGTGTCAATAAACGATTTCAGACATTCGAATTTCTTTCATCATAATGACGTCATTCTATTTTACTACAACTGTGATGATATATTTGTTATTAGACTTCGTGTTAGCTCATTTCATTATTAATATTATTTATGATCGCGATACCGATGTTTTTTTATATAGCATTGTAACAATGATATATAATCCATCAACCAAAATGGCGTCCATTCATTTTCATTTTGGATGATATTTTTCCATGATGTGAAGTTTTTTGAATAGTTTAATGTTCCCGTCATTAAAGGAGGAGATGAATATTGCTGGACTTTCCAATTTTCTGTCTCACTGATACTATGTTTATGTCTCCAGTTTCCTGTCTCATTGATACTATGTTTATGTCTCTCCAGTTTTCTGTCTAACTGATACTATGTTTATGTCTCTCCAGTTTTCTGTCTCATTGATACTATGTTTATGTCTCTCCAGTTTCCTGTCTCATTGATACTATGTTTATGTCTCTCCAGTTTTCTGTCTCATTGATACTATGTTTATGTCTCTCCAGTTTTCTGTCTAACTGATACTATGTTTATGTCTCCAGTTTCCTGTCTCATTGATACTATGTTTATGTCTCTCCAGTTTCCTGTCTCATTGATACTATGTTTATGTCTCTCCAGTTTTC
>JAUMHH010029492.1:0-10392 GCA_032359455.1 Chlamys rubida
ATTTCCTTGTGGTCTGTGAATTATAATGACACATGCCTAATAGAATAATATTTCCTTGTGGTCTGTGAATTATAATGACACATGCCTAATAGAATAATATTTCCTTGTGGTCTGTGAATTATAATGACACATGCCTAATAGAATAATATTTCCTTGTGGTCTGTGAATTATAATGACACATGCCTAATAGAATAATATTTCCTTGTGGTCTGTGAATTATAATGCCACATGCCTAATAGAACATGTCCTTGTAGTCTCACGTGTTTTCCATTTATACTGCGTATGCCTTGATCTTAGACGTGTTATTATTGGCGATGTACAAGTTACCATTGATCGAACTGTAACATATTCCACGTGGTTTTATAACTCCGTCACTTCCGGCGAAAATCGGACCTCCCTCCTTTCCGCCCGGTTCAACCCTATGTACATTTGATGTTTCCTTTGCGCAGACATATATATTTCCGGATCTGTCTACTGATATACCGGTCGGACACCCCATGTCACGTGCTCTGTAAATGAATTTTAACTGGCCGTCTGTACCGAGAGCAATGACGCAATGCAACGCTGAATCTGTGACGTAGAGCTCTGTGCTCATACTGTTACAGGAGATGTGTTGTGGGGCGGTGAACCCTACGCCTTTCACCGGAACAACTACTCCCCTCCTCGAGTTATCATCTAGGCTGAGCCTTAAAATGTAAGGGTCACCCAACCAGGGGTCGCAAGTGACGAACAAGCTCTTATCACAATAGACCACACCCCAACACTCCCCCGTGCACGGTATATTCTTCACATGAACCAGTTCGTTGGTCGGTACCATTTTTTGTTGTTTTTTCCCATTATCCTTTGTATTTTTGTTGTTTTTCTGCTCCTTCATAACGGTAATCATTTTCACAATTTTTACCATTTTCTCGCCCGGAAGAGTGACAGCAAAATGCAAGTCGGGTAAAATTGCTAGATCCCACGGCAATGTTTGAAATGTGAAACTGGTTGATGCTCTTAACTTCCTGTCATGCACCTTGAGTTCCGAGGCACATCTGTCGATAATAGCCAGGTCACCTGACGGCAGACAGCCAATGGCCGTGATGAAAAACGCTTCTTGAGAGTCGTACGAGTAGGGAACAAATGCGTTAACACTTTGAGCGCGTACGGGGGGAGGGGAGGGGAGCCTAAGAGGTTCCAATATACCAGAACTTCCGTTCGTGCTCGAAGACAGAGACGAGTTGGAGGAATTTGAACCAGAACTCGAAAGACTTACAGATCTGAAAGAGTCTGGCCTCTCTGAGATCACCGAGTCGCCACGTGTTGATGGTACTGACTTCATCACCTTCTGCATAGCCATAATTCCCGCGAACTTAGAGACAGCTTTGACCTTCGCACGGAATCTCCCATTCATTTCGAGCACCAAGAAAGGTGGCAACCGGAAGTATGTGTCTACCTGTTTGACCTCTCCAATAGGTGTCACGGATTTAGAATTACTTCCGTCTTGTTGTGGCAGTGTCAACGTATAGTCGTGGTTTTGTATGGCATCGTATATTTCTTTTAGAAATCGTTCATAAACCGTCCGCTTATTGCTTATCCTGACGTAGGCCTTCACGAACTGAGAAGGGGATTTTTCGGAGTCGTCTTTGAACATTTCTTTCATTTCCTCGGCATCTGCTTTTGTCATTTTCTTGAGATTTATAAGCCTTTCTTTTTCTTGTGAGAGTTTTTTCATATTACGTACATGCATACTCTCAAACTCCGCCAGAAGGTTTTTATCGACGTCATTTGTCTCTCCGTCAGACCTTTTTCTTACCGCCATTACTTGTTGTAAAATCTCTTCTCGTTTTTTCTCGAGAATTTCCGTTTCCGTAACGCGATCTTGGTACATTATTTCGGCGAACCTATGGTATTTCTTAAGCGCGGCAACGAGATCGAAAAGGCCTCGCGAGCTTTTCTTGGAACTGGCAACATCAGCAACAGGAGTGAAATTGACACAGTTTTTATGATCCTTGGCCTTACACAGGTCACACAGAACGCTCTGGTGTTGCTCACAGAACAGCTCGTTCTCCATCTCCGTCTGCGCATGGTCGTGCTTGTGTTGAAGTTCCTCCATATACGAGGATTTGTCTCCTTCGGGCTTTTCCCAGGGTTTTTTCTTGTTCTTGGCTTTCTGTCGTACGGCACTCACCTGAGAGGAAAGCACTGACCTGATGCTTTCCTTGGTCTCATCGGTCAGGGACATGTACGAGTGTTTTTGCGCCCAAGATTGAGCGCGGTGGAGCTTGGTACAATTGTTACAAAATGGCTCCTTGCAAGTGACACAGAGAAGTGTTGCTTTGATACTCATACGTACCTCCTTACAAGGTCCGCACAGAACCTCGAGAATATCTCCCTCGCTATCCATCGTAATGTATAATAGGACACTTTCGATAAAGTATATGGCTCCAAGACACTGTCTCCCTTATTGCTATTGTTTTAGATCAACTTATGACGTTGCTTCATTGTCCAGCAGTAAGTTTCACGAATTCAAGACGATGTATACTGTAGACATGTTGATGCGTCACCAATCACGCGCAAACGTTGTTACTCACCACATCTGTATCAAACACTTTAACAGTTCAACAACGTTATCATTGTCGATCATTGCCGAAAAACGGAGACACTAGTGTTTGTGGTGACCGTGTTTGTTACGTATACGCCCTCAATACATCAGAGTCCCCTGTTTGTCTCGGACTGTAACATGCAGCCTCTTAAATTTTCCGTTTTAGCAGGATGCCTGGAGCGGATTTGCCGAACCGGACCCGTCAGCCTTACCGACTGATTGCTACGGGTATTATGTTTTGCATCCTAGGTTGCAATCGACCACGGTACGTTTCCGTCACGCCTTACCTGGCCGGACATTACCTGTGCACACTTTACCTGTCCCTGGTCGATAATGTAGCAACTCAGCGTCTATAATCCGTTATTCGTACCAACCCAGCATAGCTCTGGTTTTCAAACGTTCATTATAAACCATTTTCAATTCGTCCAGGTGTGTCTAATTCATTCTGTAATTTCCTGAAATAGAACGTCGGTGTTGACGTCGCATTCTGAAATAAATATTGCATCAAGCACTTACTGCAATGGCAGAACCGCCAGAGGTTAATTTATCTAGTCAAATATATCTACTTGGACTAGACTAACATTAGAATAGACAGGTACAGAAACCGTGGATTACTTACTTCTCTAAATAACAAACCCTTGCTCTGTATCTTAACCGATTTATCGAATTGAAAAGTTACACTTATTATATATAAGGGATCCATATCAATCAAATAATAAGCATAGGAAAGAAATCCATATGATAATTATACAACATTTATATAGCGCCCTATCTAATTTGTAAAATTACTCTAAAGCGCTTTACAACATATGGATAATAGTAATAGTTATAATTGTGAAAACAAAAAACAAAGGCTTACAATCACTTTTATACATTAAGCAAGCAGATAATCATTGCAATGTGCACATAAATGAATAAATAAAGGGTGGTATTTACATGACGTCTTTGCAATGAGCCTAAAATGCAGACGTGAACAGGTGAGTTTTGATGTCCTTCTTAAATTTGGCCAGAGTTTTTGAATTTCTAATAGCAGATGGTAAGCTATTCGACAACGTGGCCGAAATCCTCCCAAAGCACCGGTTTCCATAGGTCGCAGTACGAGATTTTGGGACACACAACAATGATTCTGACACCGACCGCAGTGATCGTGACGGCTGATACAGGGAAACAAGCTCCTGTTTCCGATCATTAAATGTTTCCTTTTGGATGAAAATAAGTTTCATCCACATGCTGCAAAATTGAGCTATTTTCAGTGTACAGAACTTTAATAAAAGTTAATTGCATTAACTTACTTACTTATAAAATGTAAATGAATGTCTAAGAAGTAGATACAACTCAACATCTGAAATCAGAGACGACAGCAAAGTAGTTACTTGATTGTTTAGTGAATTCCTCGGAAATTATTTAAATAACTTAAGAATTACTACGCTATAAGTAAAGATTATGAGTAAAGGAGTTACTGTAAAATACAGTACATCAAGTTGCATGAATGATAACGTTGACATGAATAAGATACTATGGTAAGTAAATCAGACCTCAGAGTGAGGTAACATACAGACTTATAAGACAGTCAATCATGTACGTAAAAACACGTAAATGAATTCCTTAATTACTGTAATGTTATATATTAATTATATTTTTTAACGAATTATTTTTTAGTTTTGTTTTAGGTTATACAAATTCACTGGGATACACAACTGGTTATATGCCACTGAAACCACCCCGACTCTGAATCCGGCCAAGAACAGCATAGAAGATCTTTCTGATGATGTGTTCAAATGACTGTTTTATCTTACTTATAAAGTTTTGAGAAAAAATACAGAGTATTCCTTTCCAACATCTGTTAACCTCAACAGCATCATCTTTGTAATTATAGACATAGGTCAGATCTGTATTTGTAAAAGCCAAGGAACAGTGGGCGCCTCATCATTTCGTCACAGAATCGTTAAAGCAAGGACAGTGTTGTCGCGACAGGCTTTTCCTCGTGATTGGTGTCATGGGTATGTTTTCATATTGCATCCTCATTATTTACATTCTTTTTTGTTTGTTGTCGATTCAACGAAAGACTGACACATTTTTTGTATCCCATTTCCACGTTAAATAAATAACAAGTGTAATATAGCTTTCATGAGTATCAACATGATGCTTTTTTCGTGAAAATAGGCTGCAATGCGTATCATTTAACGGAATTTGTGGCAGTTTTCTTTATCTCAAAATGTTCACTGTTTACTGTCAAGAGCCCTAAAACAACTCTCTATCTGACACTATATTTTAACCTAATTAAGAAATGAGTACGTGACATGTTTCAGGTTCCCCGATGACGTGTATGCATAGGTAATGGTACTGATCCTTCTGTCTGTCAGCGCCATCTATGTATACTGCAACAACCGTTTGGATGAAAAGATGGAAGGTGAGTGTTGGTTCTACGGTAGAGCTGGTAGTATGGCTTCAAGAATACTCGCCTAACAATAAATAACAATATATTAGTTATATTACAACAGTGCATCAGTTAACAATTCTCTGTTTTATCCCATCCAAAAAAATGTTTCCTGTAACCAGCGTTTTTCTTCCTTAATTTTATAGCAGCCTGATCATACATGAATTGGGAAAATAAAGATGTATTTTTATGTCAATTGGAAAGTTAATTCCCCTTCATTTTGAGAAAAAAATCACTGGTAACATGTTTGAAAAAAAAATATAGTAGGTTCCATGTAGCTTACAATTTGTAGTTTTTAAAATAGTTTCATACGGTTCATATAGGAGAGCTATCTTTACCTAAATAGTGCTTCTTCAAAAAAAAGATATCCATGCACAATATATCTTGATGAAGTGAAAAGTAAGATATACAAATACCGCAATACTTAACATCTGATATGGAGATAAGAGCATCCTCACACCTGGTGGTCGCACAACGCTGTTTCATTATACTGCACACGATTTGAAGATTTAATCTGAAACAAAAAAAAGAGCAAAGTCTTGGATACACTTTCAAAGTGCTCGTTCTAACCAGTTTTCGTTTAAAAGTGTACAAGGCAACCTGACTATTGCTTTAGATAAAAGACCAACAGTACGATCTGTTATATTTTGATATGACTCTGCCTGATTTACTGTTTTTAAAACAGTTGTTAGGTGTTAAAATTACTATCTTCCCATTTAAGTTTTTCCTCTATTAGCGGTGTGTTTGCCTAAAGCTTAAACGCTTCTACAGTCATTTTTGTTATCGATAGTAGGACTCTTTATTAAAAGATTAGTTTGCAGAACTTGTGGTTTGTAAAAAGTATTGGATTTCAGGGTAAACAAGTTTTGGGTTCCCCTCAAACAGGCATATTCGTTTTGGTTATGTCTTGGGAGATAGAACTGCTCTAAAGGTACAGGATATTAGCTGCCGAAAGCCCTTGCTTTAACTGTACAGTAACTATATAACAAGTCGGCCTTTGTGTTTTTTTCTATTTTCTATCATTTTCTAAATGTTATATTCTAGATATACCTACAGCAACGATGTGAACGATTCGGCAAGATGTCTCACGCAAACAGCAACCGTGATTTAGAGAATCCGTTGTATTCACAATTGGGAAGCAATGCTATTGTCGAGACTCTGTCCATCAATAAGGACAAACTCCAAATGCAATAAAGCTTGATTATAAATGTATGTTTTTCATTTTTTTTTTATTTTATATTATATATAGTAGACAAAGCTATATTTTAACAATTGTTACAGTATAGCGCATTTTATGACTGCGCGCAGACACAATATATACCAAAGGAAACATCATATACACAAAATTTGAATAAGAGCAATCATAATTTTACAGCAAATAGCATGAAAAGATCTAACATGACCACTGAAGTATGAACGATTACGTTATATAGGAAACGCAGAATTCGACCAAACTGTCATAGCAAGAGAAATGTACTTTCTCATTCTGTTCTTTGGTTAGAATGATTTGTAATTTGTAAAACGCCACACAAGTTTCAACAGGAAAATAGATTCTTACATTTCAGAGACTTAATTAGATGAATTAATTTACAGTAAACATTAATCAATGTGAACTGCAAAGTTTCAGAATTATTTCCAATACACAAAAGAATAGTACACTCCCCTAGGTCTATCATACATCCCCAATACACCAAAGGAAAGTACACTCCCCTAGGTCTATCATACATCCGTCCTTGAAATTAACGCTAAAAAGGTAACTAAAACACTTCCACCCACGCATACACGCTTTGGGGATTTCAACTCCATGTACTGTTAACACGCTGCTAATTCTACTTTTTATATATATGTTGATTTTCGCTTCTTTAGCGACCTGATAAAATACGCAATATAAAGCATTTGCGAGATACAGAATAAGTCTCGACCAAGACAGTTTTGGTGAAAATTTAAAACCACGTGAAAATATCTTGGTAACAAATTACCCTTTAAAATGAACTCGCCGTGCAATGCATCAATAATATTTTCATAAACATGATATGTTCATGTTTACTTTAGTGAACATGCGACACGTTACATTCTATGTACATTAGAATTAAGTTCGGATTTTAATGATACATACCATCAATTATGATTAATTATGATGGATTTCCCGGAATTGCTGATCATTACATGTATATTAACAACACCTATTATCAGTTCGGATAGATGTCCAGGAGTATATCGAGATATAGACAAGCTAGTTGCAAAACAGTAGCTCTTTGTTATATTATCTCTGTAGACGAATAGTCGGTAGAAGAGCCATGTTTCTGATAAGTGCACATGTACACATTCCAATTCTCCCAATTAAGGCATACTTAAAGTACTCTGAAGTTACCAAATCATTACAAACGGTTATCGCATCACTTTTATTACATGTGTTCCTTTAGCAATTCCATTGTCTTACCTATTTACAGGTATAACAGAAAGCCCATTGCTTTCAAGAGAAATGTTATTAAGTTTGGACTATATATAAACCCATCAGATGTCGATCAGTGCGATACGACAATCTACTGATACAATGTACCGTATCGGGGAAGAGACGCTTACACTTCCGCAACATATGGGCTTGTTCTCCTGGTACTTTAGGAGAGTTTTCATTCAAATATTTCCTTTTATATATTTTGCACTTATTTATATAATTTTTAATTCATGTAGCGATTTTGTCGACACTTTGATATTCTCTTGTTTACTTATTTTATGTATTTATTATATTTATTTATTTAGACAATTGCGAAATGAAAGTTTGAAAAACCCATGCAACCCAATATCGTGTAGAACTGCAACCATTTTGTTGTAAAAATTCAGATGAATAACTTTACACAACCAACTTATATCATTACAAGGTAGAAATTTGGGAGAAACCAACCGAAAGGATATTATTTAGAAAATAACGAAATTTAGTCTAGACAGTGAACTGTACACAGTATCAGGTAGAATCGCTAGGATATATTAAGATATATCGAGAGAGGTAAGTTTAGACATTTCCAATGTAGACAGTCTATTCACCATATTATCAGGCTAAACTACGATCCTATATTTAGACCTGTCAAGAGTGGTTAGACTAGAGAACCCACTGAACACATCCGGGTAAACTGCAATCATATTTTTGGACAGATCAAGATAAGTAAGTTTAAACAGTCCACAGCACATGATTGAGAAGAACTACAGACCAGGTCAAACAGAACATGGTGTCTCTGTCCAATATCACATGCACTGCTGCAGACCCCCGTACAGAAGTTTAGTTCTAAAATATGTAAAGAATAATTTTTATCATGAGTTGATTTATGATATTGTCTCGTTTATTTTATAAAATTACAACGTTCAGTACATTGTATACGTTCTTCTGGTGATATATAGTAATACAGTTCAATGGACGGTCACTATTTCAGATTAAACAACCAAACAGATTTTTGTATCTGATATTTATAGAAAATTTATCAGGATTCTTGTTTATTACATTTAAAAACAGCAACACAATGCGTCGAGATCAAACACTTTCACTGACCCCAATTCAACAAATATGTTTGAACGAGGACTCGCTGGTGATGCTAGAAGCCAAAACGTTGGAAGAGCCTATTTGGTCTAAATTAAACTTCAAACCGAATACATATATATATAATAATCTTACCTGTAGGACATTCCTTCTGCGGCGGCGAAACTGATCTTCTTTCAATACGCACACTGCCACTGTTGTCTTTGACTGCATTATGGAGGTAAACAAAAGCATCTGTCTCCCTAGGGTCTTTGTTCTCCTCTCGGTCATTTGTCTATCGGGATATTTCCAGGTCTTCCAAAGTTTGCATCTCAAGTCGTACTGAAGGCGAAAGTTGTAATTCAGATACCAAACTGGGGTATCCTGAATAAAATGGAGTGGTAATGTCACTAAAGCGAAAACAACTACTTGTTTTATGAGCAGCACCAAACATTAGCCGATCTTTTTCTGACCAGTGTCGCCGAAGAACTGTCTGGGAGATCACAGCGATCCCATAATACTTTGAATATAATTCGCATGAAGGAATAAACGTTCCACACAGAGGCCGGGCACATTGTATGCGGTGAATTTCCAGAATATCATTTTGTGCTTGTATTAATATAGTGTGTTCCTGTGTATAATATCGCGCAAAATTGTTTGGTGATGCAAGGTGTACCAACTGACCCGATATGATCAAGAATACATTTCGTATGTGCTGTAACTTCATTGGCTACTGAACTAATATTTATGAAAACCATGTTTTGTCGAACACATTGAGATGACGTTAATACAAACCAAATCTATTCTGACACAAAACAAACTACATTATTACCGAAATTAGGATATTTGTCAGTTGATCGCGGTATTATATATAATTTACATGCAATAGTGTCATGTCCTCAAACATAAACTAAAAAAGATTCGTCGAGATATGTTCTCGTGTATATGAAATCTACCTTTGAACCAGATAATTGTATGAGGCGGCTCATGTTTCAATGCGCTTGGTGACTAAGGAGAACGGAATATTTCGATGTGATGTGAACCTCATTCTCATTTGAAAATGATTACCAACAATTGCGAATAATGTTTCAGTTCGGCATTCCCGGTGTATCAAATGGAACAAAAATTGTATATTCAATGGTCTTTTATATGACAACACAACATTTCCCTATGATCGTTGTTTGTTATCCAGTACATCTAATAGAACTGTGAAATATCAAGTGGCCTCTCACATAGTAACACAACACCTTGTCAAAGTGACGCTACCATAGGCGTGAAAGGCTCATCATCCATACGTCACAATGACAAAACAACACATTTCCAGGGTCATGTTTTCAGTAGTAACGAGTATATAGCACTGAACTTACAAAGGGAAGCATTTAACAAACGCTCAACTGTCAAAGCAGTAAAAGCATCAACAAATATATGATAAGGTTATATAACATGACAGGCATATTCTAAGGTCCAAAGTACACGTACTTCTTATTGACTGGCTATATCACCACTATCAACAGTTACTATACCATTATCAATTCTGTTGTTTCTACTTGGTCAAACAATGTCAGGTCGTAAAATCAAGAAATGTGTATGATGAATATGTCCATATACATTTATTTTTTTATTTTTTTTTTTTTTTTATATTTTATTTTATTTTTTTTAGACAGAAACATACATACACATTTTACATAGTAATATCAATATACACAAACATATACATAGCATACATACATACGTATATATATAATACATACATACCTACATAGCATACGTACATACATATGTACACACACACACACACACACGGGGTGTCACAATACGCCAAGAGTGTATCTCGATATATCGCAATACAGAATTAATGTATTG
>JAUMHH010029503.1:0-10392 GCA_032359455.1 Chlamys rubida
AGAAAGCTGTTTGATTGGTCTCAGGTAAAAAAAAAAAACACTTTTTTTTTTTTTTTTTTTTATTTTTTCCCCCCCCCCCCCCCCCCCCCCACCCCTCCTTCAGTATAGTTTCCGTGATTTACACACGCACTGGCTATATGACTTTACTTTATTTTAAAATCTCACTCGTTAAGCACAATATCATAATAGGCTTATAACAACCATTGTACCATCCTTATATCATCGTTGTTCGAAAAATAGACTTTTCTTTGTGACCTTTATAACTTAAGAAAGCAATTCGTAAAAACCAGAAGATGAATGTTAATACCCTTTAAGTCTAAGATAGACTATAGTTTAGATATAACAATGTTTTTGATTGCCTGAAGCATCATATCTTAATGTTCAACATCGAACGAAAGTTATAGATAATGTCATAATTTTTTCAAATGTATATATATACAGTACTATTTCGTTATAATGCCAACATTTGCCAAGAAAAATGGCGTTATAGAGGGGTTTTGCGATTAATTGAGGGAAACATGAGTAATTCCTAAGGAAACGAGAAAAAGGAGCGTGAACTATATTGGCGGTACGTGATCATGAGGTGGCAAATGAAACGAGGGACATTTTATCGAAGTTTTACTGTATATACACGGGGGCATTATATCGAAGTTTTACTGTATATACACCCACATTCATTCCGTCCACATGTGTTCATTGAATTTATTAATTATCGATAGAAGTATGACTTCTTGTCCCTTATCTGAACCAAAACCGTGTCATATATGTTTGTTATCACAATTATTTCACTGCGTATTGTTAATATAGGTTTTGACCTACATACCTGTAATATATCCGTGATCATATTACGATTTTTAATACATATCTTTACATCTGTTAAATACAAATCGCATTATGATTATTACCCATTCAGCGATCAGGAGATTTAACATTACAAAATGTACCACAATGCATTTTAAAAATGGAGCGACCGTTCTGTGACAGAAACCTATACACGCGGTGTGTTAGTTAACAGGTATATATGGTGGTTAGTCCTATTCGTACATAACACCACAGTAATGTGACAATCGAGTCCCCCCTACAGATAGTACAGGTACTGTTGAATACCTCGACATGTTGTGGTTCACAGCACAAGATCGAGGTCACGAAGACTTTTAATACAATATGTATGCCATTTTTACACCAATTCTTCCTTTTGACAAAGACAGGGATCCTCCTTTACAGTACCCTAGTACTCGTTTTTAATTTTAATACATAGTCATGGAACAACATCGTTCCTTAAATGACCGTGTAACGGAAAACTGAAATAGGAATGATTTTTAACCTAAACATTATGTAAATAATGACTTCCATTGAAAATCGTAGAAAGGAAAAAAATGCTTTTCAGATGTGTATTGATTTTGGTACACGAAACATCTAAACTTTTCTTTCACTTAAATCTTCCCAAAGAAGCATTGCTCGGAAAGGGCATCTATTCAAATAAGCATGTTATTATGTTGTCAATTGTATATGTACCCTGCATCATTTTTCATAAAGAAGTTTGAACCAAGCCTTGGAAGAGAAACATTGAGCATAGATTGTTAAATTATTAAGGTGTAATGAAAAGGGTAACAATTAATTAGTACGAAAGTATTCCAATTAATTCCGTACATATGTTAATGTATACAATATACCTGTTAATTGTTACGTCATCTCGTTGCTGAACTCTTTGTACATAATAGGTAGCCATATTGATATATTGTTTGTTCAACTTGATCATTTATGATTAAAATTCATTGAAACTTTTAATTTGTCTTTCTTTTATTTCATCTGTTTTTATTTTTACTTAGTTGTTTAAAGCGCATGTACATTGTATAAATAAGTTATATTGTAGTATATTTGGAACTTGGTTTCCTTCGTTCATTACCAAGTTACGTTTTACAACGTTCCCGCTAGATTATATTCCTAAGGTAACGATATTGAAGATTATTTCTCTGACTGTATTTGTTCACAACAAATAGAAAATTTTGCTTTTGAAAAAGACTTGTTGTGAATACTGTCATCATTAGCAGGTTATTTCATTCGACCTAACTTTATGACAAGATTTTTCGTGATTTTCAATCTGTCAAGGATAACATTCTGTGAAATATATCCACCATATAAATGAAGATCTGAACACATAGTATCTCTGAAATATTCACTTCAAAGGGTTTAGTATTGACCAAATTATACATGCTTTAGACTGTAAATGTAAATTTTTAGTGGTAGCCTTATTTTTGCGCTTTGATTAATGCTCTTAATCATGAATGCGCCAATCGAAGTTCTTGCATATCATTCTTTCATTGATATTTTCGGAGTGCGCTCATTCATTAATTCAATTTAAAATTTGATTATAAGTTTAGTGGGGCAAAAAAAGTATAAAAAGCATACATTGAATGGAGGTGCCAGTAAGTACATTGTAAATATCATATCAAGAAACATAAATCTGGATAAAAAAAGCAAAATGTCAAAGCTGTGTTTAACTCCAGCAAGCATGTATAACAAACATTTAACATTACCCGTGTTGATATATATCATAAGTCTCGACAAATTACAACATTTTTACCTTGGCTTCACACCCAAACATAATGCGGAAGTCCTTGAACTCGACCGTGAACCTATAATGTGAGTTGGTCGTATGAAGAAAAGACAATGCTGTCAAGATATTGAACAATAACAAAAATATATATTTGTAACAAGGACACGAACATCTTTAGTAGACACTGATAAGGATACAGAAATAGACGCTTTGTTTTCGCTCATTCCCCAAAAGGATGGTGCGCTATATATGGGAATCCTTGTGTGATAGAATACAATCGAAAGTGGTCAATGTTACACATCTTGCATGCAGGTCGCCCGCAGAGCGTGCTCCGATGCCGTGGAAACGCATACGTCATAGGGATCGATTCTCGCTATTTCTGCACACCACAAAAGTAACTTTGTATACCTATATATGTACAACAATGTAACATTTCATTAGGTTCTTTAACATTTCATAGATATTTTGATTAAACATGCCATACTGTAACGACGGTGGTGAAAGACGCGAGATCCATGGTTACGTGTACGTACAGAACTGACTACGGTTGTTCTATAGATCCATGGTTACGTGGACGTACAGAACTGACTACGGTTGTTCTATAGATCCATGGCTACGTGTACGTACAGAACTGACTACGGTTGTTCTATAGATCAATGCGGAAGGGTATCTTAATGAAGAAAAATATGCGGACAAACTAATTCACTAAATCAAACATTGACTGATAATGATGAAAGTATGAAAATGTGTATCAGAGGTTATCAATAACCATAAAAAGATATGGATATACACAGTTATTGAAGTATAAAGGAGAACATTAGGGCCACCGAGAACAAATTTCCATGTTTTAGGCTTTCAAGTCAAAATTTCGAGTAAGTTACACGAAAAAGGGAAAAGATCATCGCCACAAAACAATATATCGTACGATAAAGGACTTTCAATAAAGGTATTCAGAAAGGATGTTGTAAAGGAGTAGACTCGATTTTCTGGCGTAGTTCTTACTTTCAACCATTTTCGAAAATACAGCAACATTAGTATGAACGAGCGCAGCCTGGCGGACAAAATGAAACAAAGACAAGTCTAGGCACAGAGGGGGTTACAATGAAGGGTCCAAGCATATGGTAAAGAAGGTCAAATAGAGGTTGGTACATATGATGGGTGATTGACATTGGGTAATTTGTTGCATAATTTAATTTATTTGAATTGAACACAATTACGTATTTAATTATTTGACTAATACAGCCATTTTCTATAACATATAGCTGACCCCACACACACCCACCTCGTGAGACGGCGCTATCTTGACAGCACAATGGAACAGTTGATGCATATGGTCAAACATTAATATTCAATTACCCGCTTATTGTAATCAATTAATTAATCACGATATATTAAATCACCACATGACACATTCGACAAGACACAATCGCACAGAACGTCATGTATAAAATTATACATTACAACCGGATAAAGATAATTCACCAGAATGACGGCATTTACCCTAACTTCAATACCATATTTCACGACTCACCTATCTTTACTAAAGAAAGTACCATGTGTCGTCTTTTTTGTGCTTCTTGAGTTTTACCTCTTCACAGACAGCCGACTTTGGCTGTTCGGTCATAGTCATGGTACTGAACAACAAAAAGCAGGTTTCTAATAACCACATGTCAGTAGGATAGGGAACACTAACGAGGATATTGAGCCATCCGATTGAATAACATACCATGCATGATTATTTTCACACGTGCAAAAGATAATCTTCAAAAATGTCAAGTGTTTCACTGACTTTAATTATCTGCACTCCTAGACTATTTCATGACGAAATTGAGGACACAAAGTTAGCTATTTGATTGGTTTCGGGTATACAAGCTATCCAATTGCTAGGCTGCTACCTCTTCTCTGAATATTTTAAAGGAGCGACAGCAGACTTCAAAGCAAGTCAATTTTACCGAAGCTGGTGGACGATCCTTTTGATGTAAATCAAATTTGTCTAATTGTATCATCTGCAATGTGGTGCATACAGACTAGTCGATTCTCCCGTGACGCATTCCATGGATGCATAGAACGTAAGTGCATGTAACCTCTGTATTTTCAAGGATGGGAACAGGTATTAGAATTAACACTTAAATTGTCGGATTAAAGGAAAGAATAGTCTCGAAACACAATTGTAGCTCTAAATGGACAGGGACAGACAACAATTGAGGTCGTAGGTAAAAACATCGTGAACAAGGGAGCAACCGTGAAGCGTACCTAGATGCTTCCCTAAGTTGAGCGTTTCTTGCACGGTGTATTGCACACGACATAATGTCTCCTGTCAGATCAATAACAGTACGAGGTTAACAACGACCTTGTCACCGTATACTCAAAAATTGAAATAATGTCATGATGGCGAACATAATTTCTATTTTTATTTTCTCACATCCCAAATAAATGAGCCAGCCACATGAACGGCAAACATTGTGTTACCTTACTATTCTAATTAGTGTTTGTGGCCCAGGAAGAATCTAGACTTTGTTCCATCTCACCTTACAAATTCTGCTCATGTTTGTGTTTACTATGGACTATGTTCTACCTCACCCAATCATTCTTACAGTTTCTGTTTCTGTTTGTATATCAGGTAGACCATCCACGATAACCAGGGGTTACGCTCACTTTCGCTCTTCTCTGCACCCCTGGAATATGTCAAAGCAACAATGAAGGATCAGTGTGTGCCACCTTGTTGATGAAACAAGAAGACTAGTTTGAGCCTTTGATGTACATCAAAAGAATCTCGCGGTCGCGTTACGGTAAAAATTGACCGACTTCGAAGACGGTTGTCGCACTTTTGTAATCTTCAAATGACAAGTATCAGGCTACCGATTGGTCAGGTTTTGTTACTTGAGACCAATCAAACAGCTGTATTTTTGCCTTCAATTTTGCTATGACATATATTCCAGGGGTGCAGAGAGCGTAACACTTGGATATCGAGGATGCAGGAAGACCCAATACCATGTTTACTATGGACACTGTTCTACCTCTCCTAACAAATGCTGTTTCTGTTTCATGTTGTGCATAAAACTTTATTTTCCTTCTTCACCTGAACATTTGATGTTAGTGTTTGTGCTTTAGGCCGATTTGTTGTTGTGGTACACGTTTCCTATGCACATTATTCTCCTTCACTATACCCTTCTAGCTTGTTAATGTTTAACGTTAAACAAAGAAGTTGGCAATATACGGTATATCTCTTCGTCTTTGTGTGTCATTGACTAATGTCCTTGTCTTATTATATCTTATTCAGCCAACATAAGTCTTTTATACCTTTTCGTTAAGCATCAAGTCAGTTTTGAACTTGGGATTTATTTCTCTCGTTGTGTCGAAATTATATGCCTCGTGGTTTTAGGTTCGCCAGCCTCCATATCGAAGTCTATTTTTTCATTAGAAATTTAGGTTTGTCTTTGTTTCCTGTTGTTTTCTCCACCATTAGTCTTGTTGTTGACGTTATGAAGCATAAACATATTTCTATTTTCCTTGACATCATTTTCTTCTTCTATACCCCTCCTCCTCCTCCTCCTCCTCCTCCACCTCCTCCTCCCTATGTTTAAAATATTACTTGTACCTAGTGGCAAGGTTTTATCCTGCTCTCCTCAAAAAAATATATATAAGTTCACTTTTAATTAATTTATTTTTTCATGCTTTTGTTTTGACCATTTTAATTAATTTTCGGTTTACTCCTTACTGATATGCCTTACTACCGTAAAGTCCTAACGAAAAAGCAGTTTCAGTTTGAAGAATTATCCTGCAGCAAGTTTTGGTTACATCTTCTGTGATTTTTTTGTTTATTTTATGAGTGTTATTTTGGAAACGTGTCACTTAAAGTTCATATTTTCTAGTTAAAATACTACTCTTCAAATAATTCAATGTCAATACCTCGCCATTAAGCTCTCCTTACCGAACCCCGATATAAATATTTTAATTAAGGAAGAATTTCCTAAGAAAAATTAACTTTCTGTTTATTGTCAATTACAGTACATTTTTGTAGTCAATTTATAGTAATTGGACTATAACCTTGTTTGTGCCTTTATTATTTTCGAGAGGTTGTATCATTTTACCGGGTCTGAACGCCTCTTCAAGAACATAAGAGCAATGTTTCATCCCACAGCTTGTAGCTAGTGTATTCTTCTCCTTTAAAGGTTTTCTGTTTTAGTTTTATTTGTCACTCTTCTCCTGTAGATATTGTTCAATATAATATGAGTGTAAAGGTCAATATTTCTTAGTTATGAGACCAGAATATACCAAGTAAAAAACGATGAACAGAAGATGAGAAGCTTCGAAATTACACTATCTGATTGGATTGCTTGCATAGCCACATGGAAACAATTGAATCTTGTAGTGCTAATCAAGAGACCTGAAAAGGAAATGTAAATGTTAAAATTACCACTTAAAAATATAGATTTTGATTTGGAGTTCAATCGTTTTTGTGCATTATAAAAAACGCTAGATTAAGGTAACAGCTAAAGCTACATGTCTCTACAGTGATCCATTAATGCCAGATGCAATGACGATGAACTTACCCTCAACTTAGAGATATTAATTGTTTAACACTCTGTTTCCATGGAAACCATATGTTTACATGTATTCAATCCTAAATAGCGCATCTGACACATATTGTATCACCTGACTTGCAGGAAAACTCTAGTTGCCCCCTGCGATCATGCATTTTGATACAACAGGCTAGCTCAACCAAATCCTTACCCTCCTCTCTCTCCGATTATAACAGTATTTTTCAGTAATAATCATGCCTTGACCTAACAAGGATGTACAGGGCTGAAGAGTTGATTGTGAGGACACATGTACCGAGAACAATGCTGCGAACATGTCGTTCAGACCCATTAAATAAAATTTTAACGACGCCGCTGAGATTGCAACTGCATTAGCCAAGCATCAGGTAAATGGTTTAAAACTGGGTACAACGTTGATTGGAATTGTGATTAATATCTCCTGTCATTATCATTTCTATGATCTTTTTCCCTCTAATGGAACCTTTCATAATTTTCAAAAATGAAAATACCTCGATTCGTCTCGATTAGGTAATAACAATCTAGTTCAGTATTCGTTATCACGTAACCATAAAGCTATTAAAAGGTTAATAATGTTCAATAATATTTGTAAGAAATGACGTAAGACTCGCCTATATTTAATTTCAAATTAGAACAAAGTAAACACTTTGAGTTATCACTGCATCGGACAGTAATAGCTGTTATCGGTAACACATCTTTATGTACATGAAAGGTCGTACCATCTCTGTTATGGTACTTCAACCAGTGCCACTCGGAACACCTCGGATGGTTCCTTCCTGACATACTAACCTCGGACCATTTGGCACTTCTCGTCCCGATTACAGCACATTCCCATTCGGAACACCTCGCCCCGATTCCAGTTCCTTCCAACGTAGATGACCGTATCGGCCGAGGAGTTCCGATTGGCATATTCCTTCAAAAGTTCATTCGGAACACCTCGGGCGATTCGATCATCTTTGATGAAAGGAAGTGTAATCGGGGCGAGGTGTTCCGGATGTCAACGGTTATATGAATGAAGTGAATCGGCTGAGGTGTTCCAAATGACTTGATATGTTATCAGTGTTTGTCATTGCAAATCACATGATAGACAAAATAATGTTCACAAAAGGCGAAAGCGACCATTTTGAAGTATATGGGATATTTTTATGATAAATAACAGTACTTATTGAAAAAGATACGGGCAATTAATTCGTTTTATGTAAGTAATATACCTAAGCTCGTATAGTGAAATGGGTAAACCGATTCGGTACATATCAATGCACCGATTACACCCTGCAACCAGTGCTGTCCTCTGTAAGGGGCGATCGCTCCCTTATTCATTTCCGAGAGAGTTACATATGTATATTTTACTGAATATCACGGCTAATTGTGTATTTGTGGCATTACTCATAGACCTTAGAACAAGTCGAAAGCAATAATTTCAAAAGCTGTCGATTTAATATAGCAGATTCGTATGAACGTGTGGAATGATCGGGATAATAAATGTAGGACTTTTCAATGTTTTTTTCTCACAAAAGTAGTATGATGCATTTGTGTTTTTATACATGGATCTACATAGTGACAGAGGAAACAAAAATATCTCCCAACAGGGCTGAATGATGAAATTGAAAGATAACAAACGTTATTAAAGTAGTTTAAGACATATATAAAGGTAAAAATGTATAAAAACGATATCGATTTTTTAATAGCATGAAAAGGTAAATTAGTCCATCACTTAGATGTACAATCATCGCCCCTACGTAAAGATACAATACTCATACATTTTGCAAAAAAAATAAAATAAAGCGGATTGCATCACAATAAATATTAATTCCAATTTACGGAAGAAAGCGGAGGAGCTTAAATGAATTAGGAGTATGTAAGATTCACTTTTAACTACAATCGTACAGTACACACCGAAATGCACTATATTGTGTTTGATTTGTAAATGGATTATTCCGCAGTTTTTGGTGATGTTTGCGCATGCTTAGCTTCCTATCGATTATAACAGACGTCAGCGCCAGACGGGATATGTACTTTATCTAACCAGGCGCGTGGCGTTCATATCTCTAGGTGCCCAGCACGCAATGGCCGTGCATGTGGTCAATAGAGATATCGACGGTAACACGTGCCTTATAACGTGTCCAATACAGTGTTTAACGTTTAATTAAATATTTATTAATTCTTTACTTATTGCATATTCGCCTTTCCAAAAAAATATAAAATCGTGACATTCGAATTCATCGTAATATAGAAAGATGCAGTTGTCACAAGAAGAAATTATCACAAATATGGTTGGTAAACGGTGAAGTTATTTTTCTTATTTTCTTCAATTATTTATTTCTGAAGATCATTGATTCATTACGGAGATGAAAAGTCGCTGCTGTAAAAAATAACTGCACTGCCGTTTTTCCCAATATAAATTTCCTCTCCTTCATTTCCATATAAATATAATGTGTAGCACATTGAGGGTACATGTAGTACACTTCCTTGGACTAGATAGTTTCATATGGTACAGCGATATGGTATAACAATCTGAATCCCGGTCTAGCCCCACTGATCGTTTACACTCAGAACACTCTTTTCGATTACATTTTGTTTATTTCATCATTATTATTTTTTAAAAAGATACCTCAATGTATGTTTTTTTTTAAAAAATGATTTAACAAGGGTAGTGTCATAATCAACTGTTTGACACTTAGTTACAGTTTCTAGCAGTGGTACGGGGAACCTTATGGTGAAATAGGTAATAATGTCAACAATCTATCGTGTTGTGCAAGGGAACTAACTCGTATTCATTTATTTACAATGATTAGAAAAGGCATTGGGGTATCTCGACCCATATATTTTACAGTCTCGGTTCATCAAAAGCATTCCTTTTTCACGAAGTATGATATGCAGACGAATCGATCGAATCCGTCGTATCTTTGTCGACGGTCAGAGTGTTGTAACAAATCCAAATTGAGGCGTAAGCCGGACAACTGTGAAGTTTTAAATCGGTAAATGTAGTCAATCTTAAATGAATTAGTTTTGATCTGTGTTAGGATCTTGTATTTCGTATCCTGGCAGATTCAACCAATCAGTAGGCGTTTATACAGTTCAAATCCCCGGATGATATACAGGTAGATCATACAGCAGTTAATTTAGATACAGCAACAATTACCCATGACATAGCATATACATGTACTTCATACCAAAATGACTAATAGAATCATTCACTCCCTTGGGGGTGAGATAGGAGAATCTCAACCCGAGGGGGAAGATTCTTAAGTTGCCAAACACGAGGCTTTGCCGAGT